>VNJV01008922.1:0-16714 GCA_008042635.1 Drosophila nikananu | reverse complement strand
GACGGAATACGTCACTCTGCTTAACGAAATTTTTACCGTCGATAAAGCTGATTTTTCTATGAATTATGGTGCAAGTTTCGTTTGGGGGAAACTTCTAGTTTTTTTTTAATCGATGTTCAAAGTTTAATTTTTTTCCATACAAAATGCATGTAAATTTTGTAAACAATGACCAGTGTGACCAGAGTTCATGCAGACGAAAATACTGACGGAGTATTATAAAAATACTAGAAAATACTAAAGTCCAAAAATTAACATTAAATCTGGTCATACCTCAACGGTGGTGTGGAAAAAAGTTCAAATGCCATTAAAGCAGTGGCTCACGCCACTGCTAGATCACTGTTGGATATGTTTCGGAGCAGATCAGAATATGAATGACAAATTTATCTTACTTTGGAAGATCTGATCTGCTCCGAAACATATCCAACAGTGACCTAGCAGTGGCGTGAGCCACTGCTTTAATGGCACTTGAACTTTTTTCCACACCACCGTTGAGGTATGACCAGATTTAATGTTAATTTTTGGACTTTAGTATTTTCTAGTATTTTTATAATACTCCGTCAGTATTTTCGTCTGCATGAACTCTGGTCACACTGGTCATTGTTTACAAAATTTACATGCATTTTGTATGGAAAAAAATTAAACTTTGAACATCGATTAAAAAAAAACTAGAAATTTCCCCCAAACGAAACTTGCACCATAATTCATAGAAAAATCAGCTTTATTAACGGTAAAAATTACAAGTTCGAAATCGACGTATTCCGTCTCCTTCAAATTTACCAAAGATTATATTTAACTTAAATCTGAATTTTTTCTCACTGCCTTTGGCATCGAAATGCGAGAGGGAATGCGATCGAGTTCCTAAATCACTTAAGCCATTCTAGTTTCGTTTCGATTCGGAGGCGGGCAAGGAAGTAGGGAAATTGTGATAGAGAGATTACTATTGTAGTTGAGGGATTTGTTGGGGCAAGCTGGAGCCGTGTAAGGAATTGACTTTTGAAGCCAGGTCACAATAATCCGCATTAAATCGGAACTCTCTGTTTTTTATTCGCCTCTCAGGACCCTGCTGGTGCCTGGAGATACTCGCTGCTGCATAATTAAGAGCGGCGCAAGTGCAAGATTCAATTAAAGTTTCTTGGACTTTTCCCAGGGCTTCAATTAACCAAATATAAACAAGCTGCTAACTTGGCCAAAACAGTTCGGAGGGGGCGGCAGCTGCAGGTGCCCACCACTTACCATGCAGTTCGCCTTCAGGACCTTAAAGCTGCTTTGGCTTTGGCGGCTGCTCTTCAAAGTTCCAAGGCTCCAGCCAAGTTTCTTTTTTCCCGCTGCTGTCCTTCGCTCCTTTCTGCTGCTTTTGGCCGGGCCCAGACCCGCCGCGATGCGCTTAATTATGCTAAAAGCAGGCAGCAGCAACTTTGCCAGCTACAGAAATGAATATTTACACCTGCCCGGATGCAAATGTGGCGCCAATGTCAAAGCCATCAAGTGTGGCGCCACATAAACAAAGTTTCTGTATTTTTCATTCAACAGTTTTTGGTAGTTTTTTTTGTTTTTAGAATTTAATTTAACACACTTCACTTGGGGTTCTTGTTTTTCCTTGGGTTATTATGAACACTGTTGAAAACTGCTTTCCAATTCTTACGACTTTTGAGTTCTGAAACGATTTTATGCCCGGAAAAACACTGGACTTTAGCCAGGCGGCTTCGACGGGAAACGCGAACGAACTGACTGGCTTAGAAAAGGCACAAAGGCTTTTCACTGCGAACTTGGCTTCGCGGAAAACTCAACACGGGCTCTCACTCTCTCTCTGTTTTCCGACTTGAGGTGAGTCTGCGCAGGATTTTCGCCCCGCTCCCATAATCTGCACGTGCATTTGGTTTCCTGGAAAATGTGTGGAAAATGTTTGTTTACATTTGGCAGAACAACAAGGGGACCGAGAAGTTGCGGAGGGAGAGGAGTGCCTTCAATTGGATGTTGCCTACTTTCGGCTGGTGAAATATGACTTCTGCAATCGAAATGGAGCTGGAGATGGAGCTGCAGTGGAGATGCAATTGCAATTGCAATGGGCCGAAAATGGCCTGAAGGCCTGCCGCAAAATTGAGCAACAAGCTGTTCCGGAAGCGTTGGTAATCCTGGTTGAAACCGATTCCTGGCGCCCGATTCCTCCTATGCCAGAGTGCCAGAACATTATCCCTAATGAACTGAATGCCTTTTGCTGATGGACAAACTTTTTTAATTATCATTAATGAACACGGCGGTGGGTAGCTTCATTGGCCAAGTTTGCGTCCTGCAATTATTTTAATGTTCAATGAGGTTGCTGCAGCAGTCATCGCCAATGATTTATTACTGAGGACCCGCCCCTAGCTTTTCCGAAGTCCCGACTCCTCGTTCTCGTCCTCCCGAAGTGAGTGTGTGAAAGTTGCCGGCATTGGCAATTAGATAGTCGGGGAAAAGCGGGCAAGTCCATGAAACGGCGTTTATGTTTAATGCGTTATAATGGCCGTTGTAAGTGTACATAAGTTGATATAAAAGTTTTATGGCCCGGGCGTGAGCAGCCTCCGGGATCCGATATGAAAATGGGCGGAGGGTCTAGGAGAGATTGTGGTCCCTCCTCAAATGTAAACAAATCGATGAATTATTTCCCAACTTATCGCAATTGAAATTTGGATTTAATTCAACTCTCGGCACTTTTGGGTTAGAAATAAATTATTGACCCTCAACGACCAATTGAATTAGATACTGGTTTAGTATTTGCGAGGGCATTATGAATTTCCATGGATTTCCCTGGCTAAGCCCCCGGAATTTATTATTTTTCCTGGGCAGCCAACCACAAAGATGGGCTCTGTTTTGAGGTTTCTCGATCGAGATCGAGCCGGAACATAAATAATGTAGACCCATTTTATTGAATTACTTTGATATTGCCAGCCATAAATTATGTATGTTCAACAATTTTCCATAATTTATGCGTGCTTGAAAACAATTTAAGCCCGCGCTCTGGCCCCCTTGGCCACCGGTGGCCAAATAAAACACATCGATGGAAATAATTTCAATGGGAAAAGCTAAGCGCAGGAGGCGGCGAACCAACACGCACGGTTGCCGCCCCCAAAACAGGGACGCACACAGGCGACCGCTCACGCACACGGCCACACGCGTACGTGTGTTTAGAGAGATATCCGTATCTATAACTGCCTCACAATTGCAGCGCACTTGCCACAGAAAAGACCGATAAAAGAATAAACAAGGCGAGGAGTATTGGGGTTTTGCAGAGGCAACGAATTTTGTGTGCCCTAAAAGGGGGTTAAAGTTGGGGAGTCTAGGAATACCTTAAATATCAAAAGTAGGCAATACTATTTAATTATTTATTTAATTTAATCTAATTAAATAGATTCTCTTGCACCTTGACTCTTCACACACTCTTTGAGTACACCTAAAAAAAAAACATATAGTGGATTTGATCTTGAATTTCTATTCAAATTTAATTCAAACCATAAGAATTTTTTCTCCAACGTATGAATTAAAAAATTTTATTTAAAGTCAATACACTTTTTATATTTTAGGTGGTATATTTCATTTTTATATCATTAATTTAAAATCAGTGTTGTTAACTAAACCAGAAATAAAACTGTGTTAATTTGCATATCTCTTTCTTCTAATAAATAAATAAATATATATGGCAACCTTACCTCTTAGTCACTAATTAAACTGATATAAAAAACCGTATTATTTTATGATCACAACATTTTTGTACCCTTACTTAATATACCCCCCAATTACAGGGCACTTCCCTTAACCATTTCCATTTCGTTTTTACAACCCTGTCCTTGCAAGGGAGCTGGCGAAGGACCCAGACCCAGACCCCATTTATGACATATGCGCGGGTCGAAGGGCCACGGGCGGGGATGCAATAAGGCCCTGCAGCAGGCAGACGCAGCCCAGCCCCTGCCACCGAGGCCCATGTGGAAATCCCACCTCCCGGAGGCAGTGGCAAAAAAATCTTCGGTTTAAGCGATTTCGCTAGCTTCGGGCGGAGTTTTTCCTTTTGATGCCGCTGTCCTTGGCGTTGCATGGAAAATACTATATGGCTGGCTGTGTATGAATCGGAATCCGCAGATCCACGCAGGACTCGCCAAACTCGCAGGAGTCGCCTGCTCCCCCGTGACAAACCGTGGCAAATGGCGGAGGATTGGAGGGTAGCTAGGTAACCGTAAAATAGAATGCGGGGAAAGGCAAGAATTGCAATAAAACATAAAATTGCTGACTTCAATTCGTTTGCCATTTAGGTTTCGTTTTCCCTTTTTTCCCTCCTCCTCCTCCTCCCACTCCCTCTCCCATTCCCATCTGGGCCATTGTGTGTGTGTGTGCGTGGGTGGAAAAGTGGGATGTGAGTGTGTGTGTATGGGTGTGTGGCAACCTGCGTTCGCCCCTTTATATATTTTATTAGGTTTTATTTGATTTACACTTGTTTTGTGCTGAAAGCACTTCGCCCCTGAGCCCTCAGCATGTGGGTGTGTGAGTGCCGTGTGTGTGGGAGGAGGAGGAGGCATAAAAGGAGTGAACGGAAAGGCGGAGGGAAAGCAAGAAAAACCATCCCATTTTGGGTGGAACATTTTCTGCAAATAGCTAAATTTCCATATAAAAATGACAGCCTATAAAATAGTATCAAAGAAATTAAGGATGCTTTTGGAATATTAAAGACATGCGATTAAATATAGCCAAGCAGAGAAGGGTCTTTGATTTTATGTTGTTAAATTTTAGATTTATAGAGGGTTCTTGACTTTATTCTTTAATTTTTAAATTAATTCATACAATCTTTAAGAAAATTCATTGTTATTTTCTGTAGTAATACATTTTTCGCCAATTTGTTCAGTGTTTTCAAGGGGAAGCCTTATAAAAATCTACCTATCCTAAATATTTTACTTTTGTTTCATTACTTTACTATTCCTTAAGCATTTTACCCTTTGAACATTTAATATAGAATAATAAAATATAAATAAAAACATTTCCACGTGTGACTTATAAACAAAAAGCAATCCTTTTTGAAATACTTTTTTTGTGGCCCAAGTTTTCCTCTCACTGGAAAGTTCCCAGAAAATTACTTTCACTTCATAAGAGAGTTCTCTGAACCGTAGGACCAGTCATAAGTGCAAATATCCTTCTTCGATGTGCACATCCTCGCTCTGCCTTTGCTGTTCCGAAAGTGAGAATCCTTTCTGCCGTTGCCAGCCAAAGCACAATTAATTAAGCACGCACAGTGGGAGCACAAAGATTTTAATTAAAAATTGTGCTGAAGCTGCACAAGTGTCCTCCTCCTCCTCCATTCTGCCTGGCCAGTGTCCTGCTTTCACCTAGCATCCTTTGTCGGTTCGGGATTTCCGTGTTGCACTTTGTTTCATTATTTCATTACATGCCTGAGCTGCAATTGTAAGGCTTTCAATTTAAGCCGAAAACTGATGAACGGCAATTGGTAATTGCCAATTGAGAATTGTCGATTGGCCATAAGGATGATGCACCGCCATGCAGCCATCCTGCCATCCAGCCATCCTGCCATCCTGCCACCCTTGACACACTGTGTGGCTGTGGTATTTAGCTTTTCGCTCCACTTCCAGTGAGAGATAACCTTTATCAACTTACCTGTGGCCAGGCAGGGCTCTCTCTGCGGGGATTTCTAAAGAGCTGAAGAGCTGCCTGAGGGCCTTAAGGTGTTAATGAGTGCGATAAGATCCAAATTAGAATATTCATAATTCATAGTGTTTGCGGGGAGCCTTCAATGGGAGCTGCTCTTTGCCGGCCAAGTTTGTTTAGTCTTAAGGGGCATCCTTTTGACTTCCCCTCAACTAAAATCGATTGAGGAAGTGTGGCTTGCATTAAGTAATTTTTTGGTAATTTCTTAAGAGTGCGAGATGAGGGAGGCCAATGATAAATTAATACGTTTTAAAGATCCTTTTGAAGGTAACCTAAACAGAAATTATTCCAAATACAAAACAAAAAAGTAAGCAAACCTTCTGTTAAATACTGTTTAAATTTATAAACAAAATCTATAAGAGAACTTCAACATCCTATGACCACACAATGGCGTATAAACCAACTTGGACTGACAAAGTATGGAAAACTGCAGCCCCTGTTAAACTGGCTACTCGCTCCCCACCCCTTTCAACACCTGTGTTTGCTTTTCAGCTTAGCGCCAGCAGCCCCAAAGACAAAAACAGCTTCACACGCTCAACTCCTCTACATGTCCATGTCCGTGTCCGCATCCGCTCCGTGCTCCATCCTCCGCGCCAGCAATGCTCACGAGCACGATGGGGTTCCGCAGGTATTAAGGTCAGAGGTATAAAACATGCAAAGCTGCCGGCCAGCCTCACCTCGAATCCTCGAATCCTGGCCAGAGGGCAGAAAACGCAGGCAGTCCATCACAAAAGCAAACACACGCCGAGTGTTAACCGACTCGGACTCCGATTCCAGCAGCACTCTTGGCCCGGAACCGAGGAGACTCCAGCTGCTGAATCATGGTTTTACAGTGCAGTGCCGTAGTTTTATAGTTCCATAAACAGGAATGCCATCGATTTAGATAGATAGAGGAGTTCAGGTAAAGGTTTTTGACTGTTTAAATCGTTAAGAATTTGGATATTTTGTGGTTTTTTGAAGAAATGGCACTGTATTAAATAAATGTTTATTTGATATAGAGACTTGGGTTTAAATATGCATTTAATTTGGGTAAAATACTAGAGAGTTGATTATGTAATTTACCAATTTTAGTTATTTAAATAAATTGTTCTGGGATTATTAAATCACTTATAGAAACACATTATATAAACTCAATATATAAACTTTTAAACAATAATTTTAAAACTTTTTAACCTTTTTCTTTAAAAATTTTTATTATATTGAAAATATTTTTATAATATTGTGTATATAATATCTCCCGAATACAATCTTGATTTGTTCCTACCTTCCCAAGTCAGTCCCGGCCAACCCTTTGTTGCCTCACCCCCCAAATAAAATCTTATCTGCCTCGCACAATCGACTTTGAAGAACATAATTAAATACCGCACCCTATTTGCCTGCTCGGCGTAGAACCCTTGACCTGGCCTCAGTGTTTCGGCAGTGACTGTACTCTGCGGAATTTATCCTGCGTTGCGCCCATAAATATGCTACACTCCGTCGCCTCATCCTCGGACTTTGATGTTCCCGCTGCGAGGGGGAGAGCGAGAGGCAGAGCGGAGAGAAGCAGTTTAGACGGACGTACTCCCTTGTCATTTGCGGTTGCTCTGGTTTCCGGTTAACACGCACACACACACACACACACTGCCACGAATGTGCATACGAAAGTGTTCTCGTGTTGAGTCCTGTATCTGCGAGCGTGTGTGTAGTTCAGCATGTCTGTTGTGATCCCTTGTTAATAATATAAATGATGATTTATGACCCTCCAAGGAGGGCCAGCAGATTGCTGAGCCCGGGGCCAGCAGGGGTCAGCAGCGGGGTCACGAGGGGGCTGGCCAGCGGGGTCAGCCGTCCGTGAGAGACAATGGTCTAATGAATTATTGATCAACTTAAAGATGGCCCCAACTTTCAGCCTAATTGTCAATTACCCTCGCAGACAGAGACGCCGCCAGCCACCCTCAAAATCCAGCCAAGCCAGAGAAAATATTTAAAGCATTTGCCGGCACATTAAAATCGAATTTTGCATAGCAAAAACATGGCAAAACAAAATAATAAAAAATGGAAACCACACTCGGGGGGAGGGAGAGAGGGCTTCTCGGAGAGCATAAAAAAGAAGCCACAGGGCTTCGGTCTTGGTTCTGTGACCCACAACAGCAGAGAAAGCAGAGACAGCCAGCAGCCAGCAGGCATGGCAACAAAACAACGAAAATTTATGCAAACGAATTAAATTGGCAGGCTGGCAGGAAGCCAGGAAACGGAACTAGGATCAGCGCCGCCCCCCGCTGATTGCGCCTGCCCGAGCATAATGATATAATACATTATTTTTCCAAATTTAAATATTTGCCCGCCGCTCGCTCGCTCACCTTTCGCCGAGGCCAGAAAAACAATCCACTTACGGCCGATAAGCGAGAACACAGCCCACAGCCGTACCACCTCCCACCACCCAAGGCCAACTTTTGGCAATTATAGCCCAGAGCGAGCCCCAAATCGAATCCCGAACACGGCCCCTAATTGGTATGCCCCCCGAGTTCGGATCGTTTACGCAACAAACAACTCCGTGGCGGCGGTGGCGGCGGCGACCTGCTTATGAAATTGAAAATTGCACAGAGCGACAATAACTCATTTCCACGCACACACACATTTCCATTCTCCTATGCCCGCCCAGGGGCACATATAGTAGCAGTATACACATATAGTAGCATAGGCCATATCATAAGTCAGAGTCAGAGTCAGCCCAGAAATATAACAACAGGCGACGCATGCCAAGGCCATATATCATACTGCCAGTTGAGTGTGAATCGGAATTGGAGCCAGGAACTGCTGCAGGAGTGTGAGAGAGAGGCAGCGGGGGTGCTGCATGCAGCGAAATAAAAATGAACAATCCAGCAAAACAAAAATCACAGATCCAGTTTCAGAATCATTTAATTCAAAATAATACCCACAAACATATTTAGTTTATGGACATGTTTTTATTAGAACTTGCTGCTTACAATTGGATCAATGACAGCTATAATGATATAGAGGTCCAATCTTGATAAAATAATAACCGAAATTGTAGAATAATACAAAGTGGAAATTAACCCATTAAAAAAGTTAAAGGGGTTACATCGTCAAAATTGTCAAAAATTGGCAAAATTTTTGAAATCGAGTTTTAAATGCAGAAAAGTTCTCCATTAAAAAATAAGAAGAAAAAACCAAACCAGACTGAAATCCGTCGAGTTTAAGCAAAGTTATGATAAAAAACTACTGAAAAAGTTCGCTATTTAATAGACAAAAATTTACCTATTTTTTCAATAAAATGAAATTTTAGAAATCGAGTTTTGAATGCAGAAAAGTTCTCCATTAAAAAATAAGAAGAAAAAACCAAACCAGACTGAAATCCGTTGAGTTTAAACAAAGTTACGATCAAAAAACCACTGAAAAAGTTCAAAGATTTTGATGCAAAATATTACCNTGAAAAAGTTCGCTATTTAATAGACAAAAATTTACCTATTTTTTCAATAAAATGAAATTTTAGAAATCGAGTTTTGAATGCAGAAGAGTTCTCCATTAAAAAATAAGAAGAAAAAACCAAACCACTCCGAAATCCGTTGAGTTTAAGCAAAGTTACGATCAAAAAACCACTGAAAAAGATCACAATTTTTGAGGCAAAAATTTACCCATTTTTTTTAATAAAATGAAACAGGTAACATCGTCAAAAATTGTCAAAAATTTGCCAAAAATTAGAAATCTAGCTTTAAATGCAGAAAAGTTATCCATTAAAATCCAAGAAGAAAAAACTAAATCAGACTGAAATTCGTTGAGTTTAAGCAAAGTTATGATCAAAAAACTACTAAAAAAGTACGCTATTTATTAGACAAAAATTTACCTATTTTTTTCAATAAAATGAAATTTTAGAAATCGAGTTTTGAATGCAGAAGAGTTCTCCATTAAAAAATAAGAAGAAAAAACCAAACCACACTGAAATCCGTTATGTTTAAGCCAAGTTATGATCAAAAACCCCTATAAAATTTTACAGATTTTAAAGCCAAAAAGTAACCCATTTTTTTAAAGAAAATGTAAGGGGTTACATCATCAAAATTGTCAAAAATTGGCAAAATTTTAGAAATCGAGTTTTGAATGCAGAAGAGTTCTCCATTAAAAAATAAGAAGAAAAAACCAAACCACACTGAAATCCGTTATGTTTAAGCCAAGCTTTTTCTGTATTTATTTATTTTATAAATAAAACAAGAGGATATTCAAACTATGTAAATATTTGAATTCCAGGAAAGCCCCTGTATGTAAAAATATATTCTCCATGAGTTTAGAAGACCCTGATAATGTATAGTTTATACAAATGTTATTCAAGGAATCCTTTTCTAACAATTTGAAATTAAAAATCCACGATTGGCAGTTAGGTGTAAAGAATGGGGACGTAACGCTCACTTGAAGGCAGAACTCGATTAGGCTGCGTGTTCCCAAAGACATATTGCTGCTCCACACTGACGATCCAGTCCACGTGGCTCAGCACATCGGTGGAGATGCTGGCATAGCTGCACTGCTTGTTCGCTAGACTCACAATGCCGACTTGGATAAATCGATGCCTTTGCCCGTAGGGAATCAGCTGACCCACGGGACCGCCGGAATCGCCGTTGCATACGCTTCCCGTCCAGTTTCCCATACAGAACTCATTGCGCAATGGAGTCTTACTGATGTAAGTCTTGCAAAATTGCGGAGACTGACGTCTGATTTCCACGGTTTGGAGGATCATACTCATATGTCCTTCTGGTTGGGTGAGGCCCCAGCCAGTGACGATGAGAGGATCAAGAGAGTCTATATCGTTTCTCCTACTCTTATTCAGCACGATACAGATGGGCCTGATGTTGTCTGTGGGGATTAAATACAGTTTGAGTACAGGTATCCTGTGTTCAACACAGAGCAACTCCCACCTGTGTAGTCCACTCGCCTGGCCAGCCGGAGTAGGGCTATATCGTTGTCAGCGGTTTTAGGGTTAAAGCCCGGGTGCATGATGATCCTGTCCACTTTGATCTCCAATCGGGGGGTACAGTATACACCACCATCCACTGTTTTGTGACAGATCTTTCTCGAGCGGATATGGTACTCTCCCAAAATAGCCGTTCTACGGAAAACACATTAATTATTTGCGAGTGTTAAGGTTGTTTTAGTCGCTTACAGATTTTTGTTCTTATAAGAACAATGCGCTGCCGTTAGCACTAGTCCTGCAAGGATAATGAAAGCTATTAGCCGACGAGATAACCAGATGACTTTCCCAATACGAACGGTTAGTTATCAGAGATCCGCCGCAGATGAAAAAGCTATCACCATGCGAATTTGAGGTGATTAAAGCCATCCAAGGGCTCGATGTCATCTGTGCGTTGTCGCCACCGAGGATCCTTGGCCCAAAATCTACCGGTGCAGATCGAAGTCCGCATTCCCAGTCAAGGAATTCAGTGAATCCTGGCTGAAGGACGGCTACCAGGAGCAGGAGGCTGGCAAATATCTTAGTTCCGATGGCACTGGCTCTCATTTCGCGACTGTTAAAAAATGCGGCTGGGGCCGAATTCTTATAATTTATTAAAAGCTTCATGAAAAGACAGATTCCCAGAAATTCTCCTAGATTGTAGAGGTCAATGGATCATTATACATTCAATATTTTCACAATTTGATTGGAATTGATAACGAAAGTTGGCCGATTGTCGGAGGGTCTAGTTTTCGAAGAAAACCGAACAAATATTAAAATAAAGATTTTGTCTGTGAGCCACCGTTGAAAAGACCCAAAGCAGCTACTGATGATAAGCTATATAAATCCGGAGAATTGAGTTCAGTTTCTCCCACACCTTTCGTAGAGTAGATCTTTTCCTCGACAGCACCGAACCAATGAAACCGAATGATCCATTTCTTTGGAATATGAAATTAGATTAGAATAATTTCAACAAAACGAAAGCCACAATTAATCAAATATTGCAGCTGTATGAATGAATGCAAGATAGCTAACTGAGGCATGCCGAAATTCTGAAATAATTTATATGAAAATATGTTGAAAACTGGCTAAGTTATAATATTTTTCCTCCTGCTGAACTACAACACTAACCTGGTACAATTTATTGCCTGCCACAGCTCCACAACATTTTTCCTGTGAAAAGGTTTTCGAATTGATAAATAACCTGGTGATCGGATGTCCCCAACATCCACTGGAATGTGTGCCTTTTTTGTATGATTATGGATTCTGAGAAAATCCCATAGAAGAAGCAATTTCTGAGGCCAAGGGGAAGTCCACGGCGAGAAGTTCAGGAATGAGTGAATGAGCGAATGAATGACTGAATGGATGAGTGACAGGAAAGTAGCCCGCTGTGCCGTCTCGCAGCGGAGTTGGCATTGTTGGCAACTTGGCCTGGTGTGTGTGTGTGTGGTGTTCTTGGGCCAATGCATTTGACTGTGTTTGTGGGCCCAAACAATGCTGCGTGTCTGTGTGCGTGTCGTTGTCTTGACTTCCCGGGGAATTGTTGCTGCCGTGTTCCCATTTACATGGCCTCCCCAAAAACCCACCATGTCCTGCCCCCGCTGCTGCTCCTCCTTCTTGTGGCGGGCCCATAACACGGTTATTGCATTAAGTAAAGTTGTAGCCTAGATTTGAATGGCACACGGCCTCCGTCCTCCTTGCTGGCCCCATTCCCCAGGACCATCGCTTTGTTTAAACATTCAACGTTCATTATTCCTCCTTCGGCAGGCCCCTGCTTTTCCTTTCCCCCATTTTCTACTTCCATTTCCAGCGAACGCCCCCTGCTGCATATTTAATAAAGTTTTCAGTTAATTTTCATCATTCGCATTATTTTCGCGGCACATGCGTGTTAACAATTTATTCCTCAGCGCCATCCATTCATCTTTTTTTTGGCTCGCAGCTTCCTAAATATTTATGAGGTAGCTTGGGTTCTGCAGCGGAGCTTAAAGCGAAATATTTGGACAATATAGCTTTAAAGGGAGTTAATCATGAAGGTGGCAAATCTTTTAAACGATTTAATTAATGAACAAGAAGAAGGAAATGTATTTAACAAATTTTAAAGATTTTATGTGTGTCTTTATATAATTATTTATTATATATATATTTCAAATTATATTTAAATGATATAATATAATAATAATTCCACTTCCATCGAAAATGGATTAAGGTCTAGCCCGATTTAAGCGATTTTCGACGTCTGACTCTATTATAGTTTGACACACGCTTAATCCCATCGCAGATAATGCGATAATAATAATAATTTGATAGTCCGCCGTAATACAATTAAAAGTGACAATCTGCAGAGTTTCGCGGCTAAAGTGCTTTAATGAGAGTTGCTGTGCAGGAGCAGCCTCCCTGACAGGACAAAGTCATCCAGGCAGTGACATTAACAAGCAAATCCGGCATTGTTGCTGCCCGAAAAATCCCCCGAATTCCTGCTGGAGAACCGAGTACCAACCGAGTCCGAGTCCCAATCCCAATGACAACGTCCCATTGAACACCATGCAACGGAACGTGTTCTGCGGAGCAAAATGTATGTGGGTGTGACGCCCGGAAAGAGTGAAAAACGAAAACAATGTCAAACACATCAAAGTCAAGCAGCGATTTTCCATGGGCAACCAACCAACCAACCATCGACCCTCCTTCTATGCAAATGGCAGGCAAATCAACTGAAAAATCACAACAAAAAGGGCGCCAAAAAATATATATAGATCTACATATATATGCAGGGAGCCATGGCGGAAACGTAGAAAAGTAAAAGGAAAAACGGCAAACAGGAAAAAAAGAACATAAGAGAAAATAGCGTGGAAAAACTGCAGTTTTGGCAAAAATGGAAAACGATGTCAAATGCAAATTGACAGCTTTCAATATCAATTCCAAAACAATCGGCGAACTGCACGCGAGGGAAATGAAATGCCGGCCAGCGAAGTAAAATCAATTTTCCCTGTCACGCGAGCAGACATCTCTTTTTCCCGGAATTTTCACAAGCTCGAGCAACACTTGAACTTCATTCGATTGAAGCCATTCAAATGCAATCAAACGGCTTGACAGGTTAAATTAATTAAACCGGATTTATGTGAGGACGCTGGACATGGTCCTTTGGTTCTTGCTCCCCAGGACAGAGCCTTGGTATCCTTTGGTTTGGGTTTCGGTTTGCTTTTGATGCGGTTTCCATTCGTCTTAGTCGCATTCCCGGCATGCCGAGGGTCGAAGGCCAGGACATCATCCTCGGGCTCTGATGTGCTCTGAGTGTGTGTTTGTGTGTGGTTAAGGTGCATTTCGCAAATTGCCCTTGCGGTGAGCTCTGGTCCTTCACTGTTTGTCAATGGAATAAGTATTTAATCGCAAAATGAGTAATTTGCATAAATTAACTCGACTCCGGCTGCATTTGCATGGCCAGCGATAAGGATGTATCAGCATTTAGCTTTTCCCTCCCCCGGGAAATCCAGCCCCCAACTCCGCCTCGTTATCTCGACAGTCGCCAGAACGAGTCGAGTTCAAGTCGATAAAATTGCTCAACTTGCTGCATTTCAACGGCAAATTATTGAGCCTGCCAGGGGGAAAGGCCCTGGCATTCCCAGATGGGATGAAAGAGCCGGGAAAATCCGACGGATCCACCGAGAAAATATAATGCGAAAGGGCATAAATTCAGGGCATAAATTTCAATGCCCCTTGTGCGCATTTTTCTTATCGCCAGGAAATACCATGTAAGAGTTTGCAGACGAATCGAATCGAATCGAAGGGAATCAATGGAAGGCCAGAGAGGAGAATGGCAACTTTATGAAAATTATGAGGGGCAGAGTATTGATTTTTCTTGACTTTTCTTCGTTTCTTGTTTACTTTTCTGCCAAGTTCAGGGCGCCGTTCACTGAGCCGTAGATTTGTAATTACGGGATTAGTGCGGCTCATCTTCGATTGGCAATGCAAACATTTGCTTCCAGACGACCACGACACGTGACCAGCCGGAGTCAGGGAGCTAATTTGCAATTAGATATGTTTTTTTCCCACCTCCAACCCTCCGCCTTTGAAGTGGATGGATAAATCCAGTGGGGCGCAAGAATTATGACCCTCGCCCGCTTTGGCCCTCGGCCATCAATTTGTTAACAAATCTCGAAAACAAATCATCAAACGCATCAGCTCACGCGATTTAAATGAAGTGGCCGCAGTTTTTAAAGCTCTCCCAAGAGCGGGGGTGCCGGGGTGCCGGGGTGCCAGGGTGAGATATGCCCGGCACTCGGAAAACTCTGCTTTCCATCCGACTGAGCTTGAGTTTCCAGAGACGCAGCAGCCAGCCATGACGAATGCGGGAATTTGGGCCGCCGCTGCCGACGACTTCCGTCGCTCTTGTTGTTTGTTATTGTTGTTGATGTTGTTTTTCTGGGAAATTCATGAAAAACTTGGCTGCCTTTGAGGGCTCTTGTATATATCGGAGTCTGTGCCGGCGCGCTGTTATTCTTTATAATTGTGCATATGACCCTGTTTAATACAGTTCGCTGAGCAATTTCCCAGCCGAATCTGCTTAACTTGGCCGTCTGTCCGTCGTCTTGGCCTTCTTGTCTAAGCCGGCCGTTGGGGGAGTTGTGGGCCAGTGGGTCGCAGGCCGTGACAATTGATGGCTAAATAAATGGCAATTAACTGACACTGATGTAGCGGACTTCGGAGTGCAAACTATGTTTGTAGTTTGCGGCCATAAATCAAAGGCATCGAGGTCAATCCGTCTTTTTTGATGGCCCATTTGATAAAAGCCCTGGCCGTGTGACACAGGTGTGTATTGGGGTCCTTCGATAATCCCAGGGAAAATTAAAGTAGTATGTTATTTCAGCAGTGAAAAAAATAGCACATCCATTATTAAACAAGTCTTAAGTACTTCACTTTGGGAGGGAACTCATTTTTGACACAGGTGTGTATTGAGGGTTTTCGATTTTGGCGTAATGTTTTAGTGGTTGCACTGCACCGAAAGAAAAGAGCTCAAGTTAGATTTTAGAAAATTTAAGGTCAGGAAAATTTAATGACATGTCTAGGAACTGGAAATATGCCTTAAAAAAGTTATAAAATTTGTACTGGAGATTTCTAAAGTAATATTAATTATTGTATACTTTTAGACACTTTCCTAATAGATTTTAATTCGGTAAAACTATATTTTCCTCTTGAAAAACTTTTCAAATATGAGAAAACTTTCAAATTTCAAAACCAAACCCGACTTGCCCTTTTTCTCCGTGTGGCCTTGGCTCCATTTTAATCTGGTAAGTGAATGTGTCAACTTTTTCTCACTTTGTTTGTTTGCTCTGAGCCACGCACACCCCGGGGACACACCATCTCTCGCACAACAAAGCCAGGCGAACGAACAACGTCCAACAATGGGGTCTCATTTGGGTTGTTTTTCTCGGCTCACAACGTTCTATTATTCATTTCAATTTGCGTGTGTGTGAGTCGACGGGGGCGTCCGAATGGAAGTCCTTCAAAGGTACCGGGTAGATTTTTCATCAGAGTTCATAGTCCAGCCCACAAAGGTCAGTGAGTGAAAGTTTGTTATTCTTTATTTCTTCTTTTTTTTCCTTTTTTGTCCGCTCGTTTATTAGATTGTCAGCCGCCCCTCCGCCGAGCTGAGCTGACACATCAAAAACTTGCCAGCGACGGCTGCTCCTGACAAGTCGATGTGAAGTGGCATCGATGCCCGGGGCCAGGGGGATTGGAAAGGAAACTGAAACCGAAACTGGAGCTCTCCAGCTCGGGCCGAGCTGTGGTACTCATAAACATCGACAAAGTTTCACTGGCCTGTCGAAGCTGATCCCTGATAAAGGGGGTTCATTATGGCGGTTAGTGGTGGTCATTTGTCGTTTAAGCTGAAGGTATAGAGCCTCTTTTGAGCTGGAAATTATAACTAACTGAAAGCTATGCGAGTTTGGGGACTTAAGGGAAAAAAGGTTTAAACTGCCTTGTAATTATGTGTCGTTGATCATGAGAAATCATCTTTAAAATAATGTTTTTTATATTAAACAAGTTTTTCTTGACATATATTTCTTAGTTATTTTTAGACTTTTAATCTGTTTTGGCTCT
>VNJV01008920.1:0-11676 GCA_008042635.1 Drosophila nikananu | reverse complement strand
ATCATCAGTTCCGAGCTCCGCAGCAGCAGCAGGGGCCCAAGAACCGGAACAAGGCCTGGAGCAAGCGGCAGCACAAGGCCGGCGGTAAGCACAACGCCAGTGCCTGCGTCGGCGCCAGTAGCGTTCAGGCGCCATCCGCGGGATCCTCTGCCCCGGCCACGCCCCTCCTGCCCACTTCGACGTCGGCGGCGGCGGCTGCCCACAAAGCAGATCTTGAGAACATCCAGAGTATTCAGAACAAGAACCAGGTTGCAGGCGGCGGTGGCAGCCATCATGGCAACGCAGGAGCCACCCACCATGGCGGCGGAGGAGGTGCCCATCACGGCGGCGCAGGAGGTGGCGGAGGCGGTGGACACCATCATCACCACAACACGAGGCTGGCACAAAACGCAGCTGCGGGAGGAGCGGGAGGTGGCGGAGCCATGCAGCTCTACAAGAAGATGTTGCCCCACAGGTGAGTAATCGAAAAGAGTCGCCCCAAGTTGTATTTCCTTTTCTAATAAAAGCATGGCCTTAGAAGCCCACGAACTGTAGCTGTCCGTGTATAACGTCAACACGAATTTCCTAATTTTGATTAAAATAGAACAGGGCCTACACAGGGAATGAAGGTGACCCAAGTTCCAATAGGGTTTAAGGTATCATATTTAGTCTAATGTCAACCGAGAATGTTTGTAAACGGCATAAGGAGGTATCTCTGATCCCACTAAGAATATATATTCTTAATCATCACTAGACAAATCGATTTAGCCCTGTCCATATATTCGTTCCTACGTTCGACGTTTCTACTGATTTCAGAATTGGAGCTACCAAATTTGTTGCCAAAATTCTTATACATTGCATCTAGGTCAAGTTTTTTTGAGATTTGGCCGCTCCCACTCCTAACGCAACTAATCATGAAAAACTAGAACCAGTTAGTTTAAATTGAATCTCGGCCTATTGAAATTTATATCTTATAATTATTATTACAAGGGCCTTGTTGCACTAATCTATAATATCTAATCTAATAATATCTAAATATAATAAAATCTTTTCGGAAATACTGTGAAATATTACGAAATATTACTAAATCGAATAATATCATGGGAGTTATTATACAACAAGGTTTCAGCGTGTTAAACTTCTGCAACATCAACATGTTCCCAGCAACATTGGTTTTTATTTTGATGTTGCGCAACATGGTCTTCATTTGCTAACATCATTGTCATTCATAAGTTTGAGCACGATTGAAAATGTGAAGAGCTATACAATTATTTTTACTTTAATTTTACCCAAAATGCTTTGGTTACTGGGTATCTTACAGTCAGCAACATTCGATTGTAGCTTTTCTAATTTCCCTTAAGTCAGTCAGTTAAAAGACGTTTTAAATAATATTTCAAAAAATTAATTAGAAGAATTCCAAATGGTTGTTATCCCTAAAAAATGTAAACTCTTAATTTAAATATGTATAGTCCTCCCGGATATCCCCTTACCCTCTTTGCAGATGCATTAAACTAACCAAATTATTTGTGCTATCCCTTTCAGGGGCCACCATCACCACGTGCTGTGTGCCGGCAACAACGCAAATCACGCTTGCTGCCTGGTCACCGGCTGCAATGGCAGCTCTGCCGGTGGAGTTGCAGCTACGGGTGGCGCTGGCACTGGTGGCAGCGGTGTGGGAGGAGCAGCAGGCGCTGCTGGCAGCGGCGCGGCCTGCAAGGAGGCGCAGAGCTGCAAGGACACCAGTTCTCTGAGCGGCAACAGCAGCATTTCGAGCAGCGCGGCGGCAGCCAACGCGGTGCACTACTGCTGCGGACGCTCCAAGTTCTTCTTGCCGGAGAAGCGGCTGCGCAAGGAGGTGATCGTGCCGCCCACGAAGTTCCTGCTGGGAGGCAACATATCCGATCCCCTGAACCTCAACTCGCTGCAGAACGAGAACACGTCGAACGCATCCTCCAGCAACAACACGCCGGCTACGACGCCGCGCCAGTCGCCCATCACCACGCCCCCGAAGGTGGAGGTCATCATACCGCCCAACATCCATGACCCGCTGCACCTGCTCGACCCCGTCGACTCAATGGAGTACGAGAAGCAGCTGACGTCGCCGATGAAGCGGGGCGGAGTGGGTGGAGTGGGCGGCGGCATGCTGCAGCTGCACCACCGGCAGCACCACCATCGAACGCGCAAGAACCGGAAGCGGAGGCGCATCGACTCCACCAATGCCTCGCACGCCAGCGACGAGTCAGTGGCCGGCGGGGGCTGTGGTGGAGGTGAGTTTCCCGAAGAGGCGCCGCTGCCCACGGCCAGCTCCTCGCTGGCGGCGTCGCCAGTGGCAGCGCCTGCGAACGCCAGCAGCGGCAGTTTGCTGCTGAGCGAATCCGCTGCCCCGGCTGCGGGCGAAACGGCGGAATCGGGCCAACAGCAGGCGCATGTGCGCTCTCCGCAGGCAGCGACAACTGTCACGGCTGAGATGCCCACGCCAACGTCGACCGAGGCAGCGGCAGCGACAGAGGAGCAAGTGGAGCAGGCTGCGTCGACGGCGCCCGCAGCAACGTCTTCGCCGCAGCGGCAGCAACATGTGGCCACTGCTGCCGAGGATGTTCCTGCTGCTACCGCTGCAGCAGAGCCCCCGGCAGAGCTGCTGCTCAGCTGCTCGGCAGCGACGTCGGCTTCGCTGGCGGTGGCGTCGACGCTGGCAGAGCGGCGAGCGCAGTCCAGCCGAGATTTGCGCCTGGATTTGTCGAGCACGTGCTACGGCGTCGGCGGCACGGGGCTGAGTTTTGGAGGAAGCAGCGCAGCCAGTGTGGGCAGCGGCAGCGGAGGAGGCGGCAGAAAGAGAAAAATAAGCGAGAGCAACAATTCGCAAAAAAACAAGGTGAGTGCGCGTCGAAGGGGGAATGTGGAATGTGAAATGGCAAGCATGGAACGTGGCGAAAATGGAACAAGAGAGAGGGGGAACGAGTAATCGTTGTTGTTGCTGTCTGGCATAAAGTCAATCGCTGTTTTTGTTTTGATTGCTTTTGGCAGTTTTCCGTTTTCTGTTTTCCGATTTTGGTGCTTGTGCTTTGACAATCTCCTTTTTGTGTTTATACCGGTCAACAGGGTTTAACTACATTTTAAGTATTTGCGGAAATCAGGGTATGACTTTTAATGATTGATTTGATAATATACGCAAAAATGAAAGAAACCAGTTCTGAAGTCAGAAAGCGTATACCCTAATTTATCTCAAAATTATTGTGTATTATCTTTGCCTGATAATTAATCGATTAGGTTTTAAAAAGATGTAAATCTTTATCAAATAATGTTGATTTTAACATTATGCTAATGCATTCAATAAATATGATATTTGATAAAAAACACCGTGGCATCTTATTATAAAATTTTAATTTTTCATTATTATTATTTACATTTGCATGGTATTTTAAATTTAAATCAAAGCTTAGAAATTAATAGAAAAAATGTCACCGTTTCCAACTCATTTTCATCTACTCAGAAATGTAGGAAATAAAGTTTCTCTTAGTTTGAGTTTTTATTTGAATGCACAACTAAAGTATTCGATGATAAATTCTGATTCCCCCAAATCCTGAACTTGTCCACAGTTTAAATATAAAGTAAATAAAGCACATTATTGTTATTTCGCCTATTTCATCCATTCCAATAGAAATTTCACCGCCATGATGCCATGGACAAGATCGTCAGTCCGGTGGTTCCACAGCCCGGTGCCTGGAAGCGTCCTCCGCGCATCCTTCAACCGAGCGGAGCCCGAAAGCCCAACACTCGGCGCTCGACGTCCTTCAGCGAATCGGAGCTGCTCAGTCCCGTTGAGGAAGTGGCACCTAAGCAGTTGCCTCTCATAGAAGGTGAGTTTCCCGACAAAACCGGATATGGTTACTGAAAACCAAATGAATTATACTAACGCCCTCTTCCTTTGCAGTGGAGATACCCCGAGATGACACGCCAGACTTGCCAGAACACGGACTGGGTAGCCCGCTAAGCACCACATCAGCGGCCACTTCGCACACGGCTGGTGAGCAGGATTCCCTAGCCGGGACGGACATAAGCATGGCGGAAGGCTCGGCGTCTCTGGGTGTGGTACAAGTGCCGGAGGCCAACATCAGCCATTTGATGCTGCAGCCAGCCATGATTCCGCCACTCAAAGTGCTGCCAAAGTTCAGGGCAGATGGGCTAAAGTATCGGTACGGTAACTTCGATCGCTACGTGGACTTTCGGCAGCTGAACGAGTTCCGAGATGTGCGGCTGCAGGTGTTCCAGCGCCATGTGGAGCTGTTTCAGAACAAAGATATCCTCGACATTGGATGCAACGTGGGACACATGACCATCACAGTGGCCCGACATTTGGCGCCGAAAACAATTGTCGGTATCGATATCGATCGAGAGCTAGTGGCTCGGGCCAGGAGGAATTTGTCCATCTTTGTTCGCATTCCCAAGGAGGAAAAATTGCCTGAGGTAAAGGCAGAGGCTGGGTCAGACATAAAAGCGGAGCCAAAAACAGAACCTGCGGACGAAGGGGCTTCGGGATCGGCGCACAAGAAAACGCGACGTGGCAAAAAGCGGCGCCAATCCCTTGGAAACCAAAATCCGAATCGCCATCATCATCACCACCATAACCACCACCACCATCATCATCATCATCATCAGCAGCAGGAGCTAGAGGAACTGCAGCATCAGCAAAAGCTGGACAGCTTGCTAGTGAAGCCGCACGAGTTCTTTCCCATCTCATTTCCACTAACCTACGGAGGAATTCCCCATGTGCCGCCATCGGGCAAGTCGCCAAACGTCTTCAGCAACAAGAACCAGTTCCCGGCGAACGTCTTCTTTAGACACACCAACTATGTACTCAAGGACGAGTCCTTGATGAGCAATGATCAACAGCAATACGATCTCATACTGTGTCTCTCGGTGACCAAGTGGATCCATCTCAACTTTGGCGATGCCGGCCTGAAGATGGCCTTCAAGCGGATGTTCAACCAGCTGCGTCCCGGGGGAAAGCTGATACTGGAGGCCCAGAACTGGGCCAGCTACAAGAAGAAAAAGAACCTGACGGTGAGTGATCGATCTGGACTTTAGCCAGAAATTAGTCCACTTATCTGTGACTAAATATATTTTACGTATCTTTTATAAAATAAATAATAACAAGCCTCCCCCCTATTATTGCAGTCGGAGATCTACAACAACTACAAGCAGATCGAGTTCTTTCCCAACAAATTCCACGAGTACTTGCTGAGCTCGGAAGTGGGATTTAGCCACAGCTACACTCTTGGCGTGCCGCGGCATATGAACAAGGGCTTCTGCCGGCCCATCCAGGTGGGTGACAAGCAGCATGAAAGAAAGGATTATTGGCTAACCACTTCTTTTGTTTTACCTTTTTATAGCTATATGCAAAGGGTGACTATACGCCGAACCATGTGCGCTGGAGCGATGCCTACTATCCGCAGACGCCGTACGAAGCATATCGAGGAATCTACGCCACCCTGCCTGCCCATCGGATGGGCGGTGGTGGCGGGAGCAGTGCTAGTGGCAGCCACGGCGGCCACGCCCAGCTGCTGCACCTGAGCAGCTCCAGTCGGTCGCAGAACTACGACACCCCGCACTATGCGGGCAGTGCCTCTGGCTCGGCCAGCTGCCGGCAGACCCCGATGTACCAGCCAACGTACAATCCGCTGGAGACGGACTCTTACCAGCCCAGCTACGATATGGAGTATCTCAACCACATGTACGTGTTCGCATCGCCGCTCTACCAGACCGTCTGGTCACCGCCGGCCTCGCTGCGCAAGAGCAGCTCACACACGCCGGTATTTGGGAGCGTTCGGGACGCTGAGCTGGACGGCGATGGCAGCATCGGTGGCGGCGGCAGCGGAGGCGGCAGCTATCACCGGCATGTCTATCCGCCCAATGACGACACCTGCTCGCCGAACGCCAACGCGTGCAATGCATTTAACTCCATTCGCGACGCGGACACGGATGACTCGAATCAGCTGCCTGGGGGAAGTCGACGGCATGTGTACGCCACCAACTGCGGGGAGAGCTCCTCGTCGCCGCAGGTGAATCACCACGAGGCAGCCGGCGACGCGCTCATGGACGACGCTCTTATGGACGACGAGCAGAAGTCGTCCAATGGTGGTGGGGCGGGAGGCGGCAGCGCGGCTTACTGTGATTTGTCGGATGCCTAGAAGAGGGTCGGCGATGGCCGAAAAAATGTGTCAAAGCGAAGCAAAAAATTTAAAAAATCGAAAAAGCTTAAGGCAAGCCGCAACAGGTTTTCGAAAGGAAAAATATGAAATGTAACCGTAAACGACAGACGCTTATGATTTTCTATGGTATAATGTGCGTATTTATATATTTTTATATATTGTGACATATATACATCTATATATATACAAATATTCAGATCTATATATACAAGATTAGTTGTACTGCATGTAGACTTTGTAGCTGTAGGTTATGCTAACCGTTTTTGCTAAAACGCTTTATGGTGAACACTTGATTTGATCCTGTTGGCAGTTTAGTTGTAGTCCTAGTTTAACATCCCTATAAGCAATGCATACACATACACACACTAACACACACACCCACATACATATACTTCAAGCTGTAGCTTTAAATATATGAATTATATAGTGTGCTATAAAAGATTTAGGAAACGTGAGAAAAGCCATGAAATGCAACTATTTTTTATTAAAATTTTGGCAAAGCAAAAAGCAAATGAAATACGAAAACAAAATAAAATAAGCTCAGTGGCAAAGCGAGAAAATACATTACATTATTAGAGAGTATAATTAAAAAGAACTAAATTAGTTTAAAGCCCAGGCGCAGTGCTTATATCTAAGCCAGACCGTACTATTAACCTTAATCCTTGATCAATAGCAAAAGTCGATCTTTCCCATAGCCTTTTCCCACCTTCCGAGGGGTAAGCGGAACCCATGCGTTTTATCTTTGCAATGTTTTTGAAACATTATTAAGGATTATTTTATTTTTTTCTGAGAAAATAAATGTAGACGAAAGAAGTTAAACATAGAAAATAAACGTAAAATAATATTTAACTATTTAAACCATGGTTTTATTCAATTCACGGATAGATTTATCAAGCAATTTGGTTGCAACTTAGCCATTCCAGATGATGCAACAGTCAATACCATTTGAGATCCTCGTCGAAAAATTGCCATAAAAAACGGAAGCTCACCTGGAACGGCATTTTAAATGCCTCTTCAAATCGGACGAATACATCATGAACATATCTTTCAACCTATGGAATAGAAATAGGAATATTTTCTTTTCATGGCATTTAAATATATTTTATCGTCCGATTAGTGTCAAATTAAATTCGACATTATTAAAAAAAATATTTATTTATCCATGTTCTAAGGTTTTGTATATTAATAAAATAATGCACAATGAGCAAGCACTTGTTTTCGACTCGGGTTTCTGCCTAGGAAACGGTTTTGAATTGCAACGTCTTTATTTACTGGTCAAAGTCTGAGCCTCGTGTTTCAGCTTTCGAGATCAGCTGTTCACTCGCTGTCTCGATCGGAGCCACCAGCTTTCCAGACGAAAGCTCGCGCTCTGAAAACGCCAAACGTGTAAGCCTCGAATGTCCGGCGGAGCTTCAATTGAAATTCGACAAGAATAGTAAACTTTTAAATAAATAAAGGTCGACCTTTTTGTGTAATTGTTCTGTGAAGAAAAGAAATGTAAAAGCGCATTAAAAACACTGTTGAACGACAGCGCGTGCCGTTTCCCAGGGCTTTCTCTCAGGCCACTCTCTCTCTCTCTCCCTCTCTCGCTGGGCTTCCAGTGAAAAATCAGCGTCGATCGGTGATATTGTGTCGTTAGTTGTGTCTTTTACTCTTAGTTGCTTCGTGCTCTCCGAGAAACAATCAGCTAAATTTTCAAGTTTGTCGACGCGACTCCTTCGAAAGCAATAACACGAGACTGTCGGGTGCGTGGCTGTGTGCGTGCGATTGATTAACAGCACTTTGATATATTTAAATTTTATTAATTTTTATTCACACGCATACATATACATATGTAACTGTGAACATAGCGTTCGTGTGGCGCCTCAAACGAATTGCTCTTATTGCTGCAATTATCGGAGTGCTAAATCGGTGCACATATATGTACCTAAGATATATGTACATATATTCGAATTTAACCCACTGCCGAGGCTAAGTGTGTGCCTGTGAGTGTTTGTGTAAATTATTCCCAGCAGACGCATGAATCACAAGAGGAATCTGTACCGTTAGCATTTGGAGCCAGCTAAGATTCGGTTGCGACTTCTGACTTCGGTAAGTGCCATTGATTTGCTTATTTTCGGGAGGCTGCTCCCGAGATTCCGTCTGGCGAAAAGAGAAAGTAGGGTGCAATTCAAAAAACGAAAACTCCCAAAAATGACTTCGAGAGCTTGCAAAGGAACCGATATCGTTGGTGATAAGAAAAAGCAGTGGGTGGTGGAATATGGTTCTGTGAAATATTTGTTCATTTCCTAAATTTTCTCTCTTCTTTGCTCATTTGAAGTGCAATTCGCATAGAAAATATACATATTTCATCGATTCGGGCACTCCTATAAGCGGCGGTGTGCTTGATATGAATTTGTTTAAGGTACATACATACATACATACGTTCCCTTCAGCACTCAAATATAGCCAATAGTTTTAGTTTTAGTTTACTTATGTACATATGTACATACATAAGTCACTTTTGGACGTAAAATTTCTTAATATGTCAGTTACCAAACGTATAAATTGTACCTTTTTAAAGAGAGAACAAAAAGTTTGCCAATATGTTGTGAAGTGCACACAGACTTATCTTATCTTTAGCCTTTCAAGTTTACTTTAACAACTCGGATTTCAAAAGTTTGCAAGTTTTCCTTAATTACTCAGATTTCAAAATTGATTGCATGGATTGATTTCCTATCGTTTTTCTCTTTGATTAGTTAGGTCTATAAATAATAACAATATTTCCCATAAATATAAATAAATATTTAGCTAAATCCATTGTTTTAAGGCTCTTTATACATTTTTATACCCTGTAGCCGTTCTTTTTAAAGGTTATTTCTTCTTAGTGCACACCGGTGATTTGCAAAAGATTGTCCATAAGTTAAACATGCACAGAATCTTTATTGTCTAATAGCTCCTAATTTTATTAATTAAGACCATAAAACCCTAGTTTACCAAATTTGGTTACAACATTCTTGTCTTTGGCACGTATCTTTATTTCTGAATGTGGTCTAGCCCAAGTATTGAGAATAATCGGATAAACTTACCTCGGCTGGCTTGTAGAGTCTCAATTGTCCTTAAGCGACTTTAAAAACAATTTTTTTTTAAATACATTTTGTGCTTTAACAGTCAAATATTGAGACGAGAAATTTACTCCGTTTTTTTTTGCAGTTTTTGAGCGTGTTGATTACGTATTAATGTTTCTTCTTGATCCGACCACATATATACATATTTGTATCTAAATAGATATAAGCATAATGCACATATACATTTATTTCCAGTGGGTATAAAAATAATGTGTAGATATACATAAGTGCAAAGAACTAGGGTGTCTTATGGTCGAGTCACTTCAAAATGCCCTTGGTCCTGTTATGTTTGTATCTTTTTGTATCTTGCTCCATATATTAATTAATCAATTAGATTGTTGACATTAAGTTATGCGGCGTGATCTAATCTAATCGGGAGCATAATTGTAACCCGCCTCATTTGGCCTTTGAAGCTCATTGGGGTCGGGACAAATTACTATATGACCGCTGATTACAGCTGTGGCGACTGATTTTGGTCTCTTTCTGCCACATGATTGGTGGTGGTGATAAGATAGTGCTAGGAGATTCTGATTCACCCTCAGGTACCACCAATAGCACCCAGAGTTTACAAAAGGTTTTTTGAACCCCTTTGGAAAGCTTTTTAAAGCTCCTGGCCTGCGGCAACATTCCATGGAAGAGAACTGGTTTCTCTCAGTGCTTAGGTGGTGACCTTGTGACCGATCCAGAGTTGAGTTTTGCATATGTAAGTCCACAAGATCACGAAGCGGTCTGAAGATCGTATCTGGTTTCCAATGGCTTGGAAATTAAGATTCAAAAGCTTTGCCAGCTGTTTTGAACTTCGCAGCTGTTGGCTAGAAAACTCGGCTCTCTCCTCTCTCTCTTCACAAGTTTGCTCACCTTAACCGTTAACCGTTAACTGCTTTTGAGCGGCCGAAGCTTTCGGCCCACGGCGCGAAGTTTAGTTAATATTATTAACCGGAGTGACGGCAAAGTTGTCGCAACGTATCTCGCGGATCGCGGATGCGAAGAAGGGAGAGAGAGAGAGAGAGAGAGCGGCAAGCTTTTCGGCGGGGGCTGTGAGTGTCAGTTCTTGTTCTTGCCTTTGCGTGGCATTTCTCACCTCTCGCCGTCTCTGTCTGCCGCGCTAATTCTGATCGTGGTACTTCCGTTAGTCGGCGGCTGCGGCTCGAGAAGGTAAACAAATCGCGACTTTAGCACATGCAAGCGTGCCGAATCCGCAGTATCGCCGTATCTGCATCCAAAAGATACAAGTGCCCAGCTCACAAAACGGCCCATTTAGTTTGCAATTTCGAGCATTGCTTTGATGGGGCCAAGTGGCAAGTGAAAATACGGGAAATATCCGAGCAATTGGTGCGTGCGTGTGTGTGTGTGTGAGTGAGTGAGTGTGCCATTGTGCAAAACATTTATGAGCTGGAAGCGCCAAAAGCCAAATACGATGAAATACAAACGAAAACAGCCACAAAGTGGCCAACAGCGGTGGCAAAACTCGGGCTGGCGGTGTTTGCGCAAAGATAACGAAATGCCGAGTGATAAAAATTTAATTAATTACTTTCCAATGCGGGGGATTTTGATGTGTCCCAAAGGCGCTCGAGTACAAGAAGTCAAGACTACAAAAAGCTGTGGTGGAAATTATACAGCCAAGAATTGGGACCAAAAAGTGCACAAGCTAATATAAAGCATTTAGTAAAGTATAACCAAATTTTCTTAATAAAATATAACTGCATAAAAATATAAACAATGGTTCAAAACGTTTGAATATTTCATTGATTAAGCATATTAATTATCTATAAATGTGTAAACATAAAAAACAGATTTAATATACAATAGCCCCTAATTTTAGGGTGTATTTTTTTTTTAGTGCCATTATGTATTAGTAAACTTAATCGATTGAGCTCAAAGAAGCCAGGGTCAAAAAAATTTAGGGTTATTTTTAAAGCCCTTAAAATATGTCTTAAAGTTTGCAAGGCCATTTTAGTTTTCCGAATTTAGTGACACCCTTTAGAGGTTTTAAAAAGCGTAGTGTTTTCGTTAGCTCTCCCCGAATGCAACCGTTTGAAGTGCACACCTGGAAACCTAATTTAAAAATCATATAAATAAATAGCACAGTGAATTTCCACCTCAGCTTCTGCTTCTCCTGCTTGTTAGAGCGCTCTGGTGGCCCATCAATCAGTCATTGACTCTGTCAATTGGCAACGCATTTGCGTTATTTATAATTTCTGGTTTAATTAGCCAACGCAGTGCGCCAGAACCGAACCCGCGTGCGAATGTCGACCGCAGATGGAAATGCAAAAATGACCCGGGGGCGACAACAACAACAACAAGACCGAATTAAACCAAAAACCGCAAGCCAAAAATAAAATAAAGCCAACTTAATTGCATTCATCGATGATGGCCAAGTC
>VNJV01008913.1:0-16414 GCA_008042635.1 Drosophila nikananu | reverse complement strand
ATCTGCATAGGTGCTGCAAATGAGGCGTTATGATTTTCTCGAAAAGTTTTGGAATGGCCGACAACTTAGAGATTCCTCTATAGTTGCTGGCATCCGCTTTGCTACCTTTTTTGTGGAGAGGAATAACAAATGATTCCTTCCAAATAAGGGGAAAGTGGGTGGTTTCTAAAGACAAGGTAAACCTTTTCGGAAGGGGATTGCACAGGGCGTCGGCACAATACCTAAGCACGCAGCCAGGTATACCGTCGGGACCTGGCGAATAAACGGGCTTAACACGTTGAAGATCTAAAAGAATAGAGCTTTCGTCTAAAGTAGGACTGAAAATTAAGTTCGATTTGGGCATGATGTAAGAATAAGTCTGATTAGAGTCAGTGGAAGTTGAGTAAGTGGTTTGAAAAAACTGCGCAAACAGATCGGCAATAGCACGATCGCTTTTTACGGTTGTATTTTCAAACGAAAGCGAGGAAGGATGCGTAATTGGCTTACGTTTAGTGTTAACAAAATTATAAAACTGTTGTGGGTCCTGAGAGATCTGGACCCTACAACGAGTCAAATAATTATTGTAACACTGCGCGTTGAACACGGAAAATCTTGACCGAGCCGATAAATAAAGGGATAGGGCAGAGTTAGAACCGGAATGTTTATATTTAGTATACAGCCTAGATTTTTTATTTTTAAGATGACTCAACTCTTTAGTAAGCCAAGGAGGCTTATTTGAGGTTGGCGGATAGTATAACGGAACACATTCAGTAAAGAAAGAATTCATGGCACTGTACAAAATATCCACGGCTTCTGCCATGCCAGTGCACATATATAAATCGGACCAATTAAAATCTGATATAAAGTTATTCAGCCGTTCAAAGTCCGTCTTGCGAAAACAAAGAACTTTTTTGGCTGGACTGACAGATATGCTCATTAAGTCAGTCCCAATGTCGAGAGTAACATCGGGAAGCGTCAAAGGCGCCACCCTGGCTAAACTGACTCTTTTCGGATCTGAGACAAAACAGAGATCAAGAAAGCGCTCTAAGGAATTTCGTACATGGTTGAATTGAGACAGCGAAATGTCGTGCAAGCCAGCAATAAAATCGTGGTGTGTGGAGGTAAGGAGTGAATTAGTCGAATTATTTGAAGACCAAATAGCCCCTGGGTTATTAAAATCACCAAGAACTACTAAATGATCCTTATCCGAAAGTCGATTGAAAACCATCTGGATAGCGGAAAGATGGTTCCAATAAATAGGAAGTTCCGACATAGGAGGAATGTAGGAACAGATAATGAATATGGAACTACCATTGACTGATACTTTCACACACAGGAATTCAACATCGTTGAACTCCTCGAAAGTTATTAATTCCGACGCGAGACTGGAGTCAACCGCTATGAGGACACCACCTCCACGCCTGATATGCCGATCTAGCCGATATATCGTGAACACAGCTGGAAAAACTTTGGAGCTCAGAATCTCCGGCTTTAACCAGGTTTCTGTGAACACTATTACCTGGGATACAAAAGAGAGACTATCAGAATACAGTTTAGGAAGCTTACTACGTAAGCCTCTTGCATTCTGATAAAAGATAGAGAGGGACGTTATTAGTTTTTTGGAGCGGATATCGTAGAGAGCACAGTGGTCTGGTCGGGCCTGGGAAGACTTATTCCTACAGACCGCCGTTTCTTTTTCTTAGCTTCGAACTCCTTGACGACAACATATTCGGGCCAGAAATTGGTAGAGCATATTGTTTCAAAGAGCTGTGTCGAGAGAGGCTGCTGTCCGCCGCTGGTTTTTGAGATCCGCCTAGATTCTGCAGGCCAACTGCGGTCCTTTGGGCCTAGGAGACTCATCTAATAGCTTAAGGCTATTAAATTGAGTATCCAGGGCCAAGAACATATCTTGAGTTTTACGAAAACTCAATAATATTTCCTTAAAACCGCTCCTGGTTTGCCGCATAAAAGACGACATTTTTCTTTCAACCTCGCGACAGGCCTCACAGCAGTAACGTAAACCGACGTTCTTTCTTATATCATCTACCGCCCGTCCTGCAAAACCAGCGCACTTGGCGTGCAATATGTTATCGCACAGCCAGCAGCCGATTGTAAGATCAGCAGCAGTAATAATAAATTGCGAAAATAATTAGAATTAATTATACAAAACAGAATATCTGCAAATTAAATGAGTTAAGTGGGATTTTTATAAAAAAATTTATTTTTTATTTCATTATTTAATTATAAGAGAGTTTATTTAGAATTAATAAGTTTTTATCTTGCATCGGATGACCGACCAATTTCTATCTCCAAAATCGACTGCCTTCTTAAGATTAGTTCTTATCCTCGAAACCTTGGCCAGGAGCTTTTCTTAAAACTTTAGAACTTTGATCTGTGTTTGGAATAAAAGCTTTATGCTGAAATTATTTCACTGGATTGTGAAATTCAATTATGCTGACCGATGCAGATTGCAGAATGAAGCGCAATAAGTTTTTTGTCACCTAGATGAGGCTGTGTTTACGTTAAGATAGTCTGTTTATCCAAGTGGCCAAGCTGTGGACCGGCAACGGTTTGATTCTTAAGACTTGGTGGGATGGTTTGGAATTGTTTAAATAAACAAACTTTGAGAACAAGGAAAGTCAATTGTTCAGATTGGGTTTCGAAAAGATGATTTGGAATTGTTTATATAAACAAACTTTGAGAACAAGGAAAGTCAATCGTTCAGATTGGGTTTCGAAAAATTGTTTATGAATTGGGCAAGAGCCCCTGAATCATGGGTTGGATAACTTGCATGCACACGAAGTGAACGGGAACTTTATTAATCACAAAATAGAAAATCTTAATAAAACCCCGGTTGTTTTAATCCAAAAATTATAACAAAACGGGAGCGCAAGAAAAAAACACGGCCGTTCACTTGGAAGAGAGAAAGCTTTTTTTTAGGCAAGCTAAAGGAAAGTCCATCATTCTGGAGACTTCGAGACTCTCTAAAAAACCTGCATCACGCCAGGGCAGCCTCGGCTGTCATCGGCAGGTTAGTCTCAAGGTCTGACCTGGGCCTGGTGCTCATCCTGGAGCCTTGGATCGTCAGAGTAAGGATCTGCGGCCTAAATAAAGTGAGTATGCAAACTGTTGAAAACGTAAGGGAGGCAGCACCGAGATCCTGTATCTTGGTGCGAAAGGACATTAACTTTTTTGTCTCTCTCAATTTCTCAACAGAGATCTAGTAGCGGTGATGATTACTAGCGAGCTCGGGAGTATTGTGGTGGAGTCGGCATACTTCCCAGGAGGCGTGTCGGATGCCCCCCTACCAGAGGTTCAGAATCTGGAGCAACAGTGCAGCAGAAAAAGGCTACCCCTACTGCTATGGAGTCATGCCAATGCGCACAGTGTTGCATGGGGCAGGACGGTCATCCTGTTCGACATTCATAGCTACCTTAGCTTCAGCAGAGTTTTCAGGAATCCACGACGGACTGACTGGTAAGCCTCTATCAGTCCTGCCTGGAATTAAATCTGAGCAGGCTGAACCAGAGTAGGAGAGTATCCTCTCCGGAAGACCTTGAGCAAGTCTCAAAAGAAGTAGGTGAGACAATCTTGGATGCTGCCCAGCAAGGACAATCCCTGGTGGAATAGGAAACTAGGGCTACTTCGTGCTGAAGAAAGCTGTTTAATACAAAAAGAACAGCGCCAGCGCCACCAAAAATCTGACAGAATATAAGACAGAAATCTGGTATAGTAAGCGTGCTCACCGCACTTGCGGCCAGAGTGTTTAAGGCAATCTCAAAAGGCACAGTAATTTCTGAACTTTGTGTGAAGAGGGCCGATGGGTCATTCACCGAGGATGCGGAGTAGAAAGCGGAACTTCTCCTTTAAACTCAACTCCCTCTGTGCAGAATCATTTCCAATGTAGACAACAACAATACGAAAGGAGCCCCAACGGGAGACCCAACTGGAGCCTGGCTGCAGCGATCATAACTGAACAGAAGATTAGGTGGGCATTGAGTACACTGAGCCCCTACAAGGCTCCGGGGGTGAATGGAATCATACCCATCCATCTTCAAAAGGGTGTCGAACAACTAATGCTGTTCCTCATAAGTATTTTCCGGGGGAGCCTAGCAATGGGTTACATTCCAAGGGTATGGAGAACGGCTAGGGTGATCTTTATCCCGAAGGTGGGGCAGAAAGACCCCTTTCAACCCAAATCCTTCAGACCGATCAGCCTAACCTCCTTCCTGCTGAAAACCCTTGAAAAGATTTTGGACAACCACATTAGAAACTCGCACTTGGTGCGAAGCCCTCTGCATGCTCATCAGCATGCCTATAGAGAAGGAAAGTCTACCGAATCGGCTCTTTTGAGCCGGTTGACAGTCTACAGCGCTATGTAAAGGCAAAAGGGGTAGCTCTTTGTGCCTTTATGGACATAGCGGGAGCTTTTGATAACACAGCTCATGATGTTGTGGTAAGAGCTCTCTGCAGAAGGGGAGTTGAAACGGGTCTTAAGACCTGGCTGGGCAAACTCCTTGACAGCAGAATATCAGAGGTCACTGTTAACAGTGTGACTGTTAGAGCTCAAACCACCAGAGGCTGTCCGCAAGGGGGTGTCCTATCAACACTGCTCTGGAGCCTCGTGGTATACGAGCTGCTAGTTAAACTTACAGCAAATGGGTTTGAATGTCAAGGCTACGCCGACGACATCACTCTTATCTGCAAAGGTAATTTTGAGAGCACATTGTGCGACAGGATCACACTGGGCCTAAGACATAGCTTAGACTGGTGCAGAGACGTGGGGCTGAATATCAATCCAGCGAAAACCACTGTTGTCGCCTTGACCAATCGCTACAAGCTCAAATCCATTCGGGCCATAGCCATTGGGGGCACGGAAATACCGATCTCCTCGGAAGTCAAATATCTGGGAGTCATCCTAGACAAGCGACTAATGTGGAGACAACACGTGGAACACGCTGTTCGCAAGGCCACTATGGCCCTAATGATCTGTTGATCTCTTGGGGAGTATCTCCAAAGATCTTACTGTGGATGTACGTTGCTATGGTGAGGCCCATAGTCAGCAACGGGGCTGCGGTTTGGGCAAATCGCGCTGACCTTGATGTCACGAAAAGGCAACTGGGCAAACTCCAGAGACTGATTAGTATGACAATGTATAGGAACACTCATAGAGTTGGGTGCGAACAATAAAGTTACCATATACTGGGTACCAGGCAATGCGGGGATCTCCGGCAATGAAGTGGCCGACATAATGGCCAGAAAGGTCCTTTTATGGTCCGGAGCCCTTCAGTGGACTACGGCCAGGAGTCATCAGCTAGAGCAATCGTGTGGATCTCATGACTGCCTGCGATGACTTCTGGCGGTCGAAAGGGGCAAGGCAGAGTAAACGTCTGTTAGGTAGCTACAATAGCAAGAGGACCAAGGACGGTTTGGAGTTGAGCAAAGGATCTCTCCGCATAGTCACGGGTTTCCTGACAGGGCACTGCAGACTGCGCAAGCATTTGTACAATCTCAAGATAGGGGAGGACAGTTTTTGCAGACTTTGCCTGGAAGCAGACGAGACTCCAGAACACCTACTTGAGCTATCAGTCGGTTAAGGCTGGCCCACTTTGGGGGCCTTCCACTCACCACGCAGGTAATGAGGACTTTTTGACCAGGCGACATCATCGCATTCTTGCGATCGATTGAACTGCTCGATGAGCTATAGCTCATACACTAGGACGAGGGCACAATAGACCCTAGTGGTCGCAGTGCACAAACCTCTTTAAATATTATATATTATACCGCAAATTGTCCTTAACCATCTCAACCCATTCAGGCCCGTAGCAACCCAACATCGTTTGGGGGGGCACCGAATTAGCCGTCAGCCAGAGGGCGGACAGGGGGACTAACGGGTGAGAAATCATCTGCCGTAACTGTCCGCACCGTTGGAATGCGACTATACTCTCTCCGTGAGGGCGGCTGGAAGCAGGTCCCAGTAGGTCATGTCTCTGCTGAGGATGCTGACGAATGGTAGTCGGGCGGGGAGAAGAAAACTCCTGCCCAAAAAATTACCCCAATCCAAGGTGGAACAGCATATGCCGAGGGATGCGTGTCCGGGGGGTGCTTGGACATTAGTATGCGGACTCTGGTGGACCGGCTGACCCATCAGTTTTAACTAGGCTTACCACGGTATGCGGGCTTTACCGTGGCGGACCATCCCCTACCCAGCATACTCGTGGGACCAGAAACAAGCGGGTCTCATAAAGTGGGCGAGAGGGGTCCTGCCGGACTTCAAGCCTGAGAAGGCGGGAAGGGCAGTGGCTCCCAGTGCTCATCCCAGTAGCGCGAACGCGGGCAGAAGCGCTGCCAAACGCCAGCGCTCATCCGAGGTGCAACCACCGCAGCCGAAGCGATCCAGGGTGCAGCCCCAGCGGTCCTTCGCCGAGGTGACCAAGGGCAAGATCCTGATTGGAGTGGTGGACGAGGGCTCCAGTGACGGACAGATCCCGAGGGACCAATGGCGCTGGATCGTTGGTGAGCTGCACAACAGGTTCGTGGAGGAGCTGTTGGAGTCGGGAGGTGCACTGCCTCGATGTGAGGATGCCGGATGGCACCAGGGTGGCGTGCAGGTGATCGCGTGCGAGGACACAGCCTCCGTCACCTTCTACAAACGGGCGATCGCAGGACTGGGTGAGGTGTACCCTGGTGCGAAGCTCGTCGCTGTCGACTGGGACAAGATCCCCAGCAAGCCGAGAGCCAGGGCGTGGCTGTCCCACAAGCCGGCGGAACCGGAGAAGATACTCAAGCTCCTGCAGCTGAGTAACCCCGACCTTCCCTCCTCTGATTGGCGAGTCGCCAAGGTCGAGGAGGCCGTTAGTCCCAGGCGCCCGGTTGTCCTGACTTTAAATGAGGGGGCAGTCGAGGTGCTGAGGAATAACGGGGGGCTTCTCCGGTACGGCTTTGATAGGCCACGACGGGCCTAAAAGAGGAGATCCCCGACCTGGATGGACCTCAGATTGAGGAGGCGCCAGAGTTGTCCGACGAGGAGGACATTCTGGAGGGCTACGTCTCCGAGGAGAGCGAGGCGAGGGGCCTTCGCGATGTTGGTATGTCCGAGGAGGAGGATGAGCTGGACGAGCCCACCTCGGACGCCGATATAACTGTGGTGGAGCTAAAAACGCAGAATGTCTCTGACGTTTCTGCAGATAAACCTCCACCACAGTAAAGCAGCTTCCGCTGCCCTTCTCGTCCACCTAGCACCTCGTCTAGTGGCACCGACGCAGTCCTCATCCAGGAGTGCAGGGTCTGTGGCGACGGAATCCAAGGGTTGAGGGCAGCCGACTATAGGCTCTACGCAGCCCCCACAACAGGTAAATCGCGAGCCTGCATACTCGCAAAGAATACCCAATTTCAGCAATGAAGACATAGTTACAGCATGCCTAGAGGGACCTCGTGGATCCCTCCGGATATGCTCCGCCTACCTGGGGCACGACCAAGACCCCATCCGCCCAACCCTGAAGCAAGTCACCGAGGACAGCAAAAAGCTGGGCCTGGACTCCATCATCGGGTGCGACGCGAATGCCCATCACCATCAGTGGGGCAGTTCGAATACCAACGATAGGGGTGAGTCTCTTTTTGATTTTATCATCTCATCTAATTTACTGGTGGCTAATTCGGGGAATGAACCCACCTTTATTATCAAAAACCGTAGGGAGGTGCTAGACATCACTCTTCTCACTGAATCCCTGAAGGACTCTCTGAAGTCGTGGAGGGTGCTGGAGAAGCACTCATTCTCTGACCATAGGTATATCCAATTCACGCTAGGCTTCGATATGTTCAACCCAGTCACTTTCCGGAACCCCCAACGGACTGACTGGGAGAAATATAGAGCCCAGCTGAGTAAGATCCTTAAACCCCCTCCAGCCCCAAACCACTCGGACTTCTGTTCGGAGGGGCTGGAGCGTTTTGTTGAGACTTTTACCGATGCTTGTAGCACGGCTCTAGACAGGTCCTGCCCCCGTAGTAAGAAAGGGGGAAAGTCTGGGAAGAAGCCACCATGGTGGTGTAAGGAATTAGGCTGCCTCGACCACGAGGCAGTCCTTCAATCCAGCCAAGAGCGCCGATACGGACGCATCGTGGCGTCTCTACAAATCAAACTTGTCCCTATACAACAGGGAGCTAAGAAAGGCCAAAAGGGCCTGGTCCGACCTTTGCTCAGGAATCCAGGACTACTCTGAGGCGTCCAGACTGAGGAAGGTCCTCTCGACGACGCCCTCCAACCCGGGCTTCGTCAAGCGTCCTGAAGACAGCTGGACGACCTCCAGCGAGGAAACCCTCGGGGTTCTCCTGGATGCTCACTTCCCTGCTAGCTCTTTTCAGAATAGCCCACCTAACCCCCCGACACGGCGGGTCCGTCCGAAATGGCATACCTCCTAACTGATAGGAATATTATTAATATTATTAATAAATGGGCAATTAACAGCTTTAGCCCAAATAAATCACCAAGCATCATACGAGCTTTCCACCCCCTGGCTTCGACTGATCTTCTCGATCATCCTCGACACAGGGGTCATTCCAAATGTATGGCTCCGCTTAAAAGTCGTCTTCATCCCCAAGGCAGGCAAGCCTTCGCATTGAACGCCTAAGGACTACAGGCCGATAAGCCTCTCCTCGTTTTTACTCAAGACGCTGGAGAGACTCATCAGTCTGCATCTCAGAACTAATATTCCCCACTCATCCTTACCAGGAGCTCAACACGCGTATAGGAGGGGCAGATCGACTGAGACAGCACTCCATTCGCTCACCAATATCATAAAAAAATCGCTCCATGAAAAGGAGTTCACACTCGTTGCCTTCTTGGATATAGAGGGCGCCTTCAGCAACATTCTCCCAGGTTCAATCACGACGGCACTGACTAAGCTGGGGATTGATCAACACTCGGTGGGTCTCATTGACCGGATCTTGCGCAGCAGAACGGTGGAGGCAACACTGGGGGGGTCAACCATCTCCAGACAAGTCAACAGAGGAACACCTCAGGGCGGAGTCCTCTCCCCTCTCCTATGGAATGTGGCGGTCAACGAACTGCTCCAGGGCATAGAAGAGGGCAGCTGCCGTGTTGTGGCCTACGCGGACGATGTTGCCTTGGCGTTCACGGGATAATTCCCGCAAACCCTCTGTGACAGAATGAGCGAAAGCCTCCAGTTTCTGGCGGATTGGATGGCCAGGTCCGGCTTGGGAGTAAACCCAGCGAAGACCGAACTGGTTCTATTCACGAGGAAATACAAAATCCCCAAAATAATTCCCCCTAAACTCCCCCTGAAAAATCAGGCTAAGTATCTGGGTCTTATACTGGACAGAAAACTCGATTGGTCCCTTAATATGGACGAAAGGGCCAAAAAGGCCACAATCGCGCTCTATACCTGCCGTAAGGCTATCGGCCTAAAATGGGGTATGACCCCAAAAATAGTCCGTTGGGTGTACACGGCTATCATTCGCCCGATACTTCTCTACGGAGTGGCAATCTGGTGGCCAGCTATTAAGCGTTCCACCTGCCTGGGTAAGCTAAGAAAAATCCAACGCATGGCCGAGATCTGCATGACAGGCGGCCTGCGCACGACTCCGGGAGACGCCTTGGACGTTCTCCTGGACATCCTCCCAATTGAAATAATGGGAGAGATGACCGCGTCACTCTCGGCACTAAAACTAAAGGGCGCGGGTCTGTGGAGAAGATCGAGTTTCGGGCACACGAAACTCGGCTCTGCTACACACCTTACTGAGGGAAACACCGACTACTGTGTCCCCGCTGAATACCCTACCACACCCTTCCAGAAAGGAATGGAACCTTGGACCTCCTGGACCTCTAGGGTCCCTACACATTTATACGGACGGCTCAAAATTGGACGGCCGGGTGGGAGGAGGTATATACTCCGAGCACCTGGGACTAAACGTTTCTTTTGGGCTACCCGACCACTGCAGCGTCTTTCAGACGGAAGTTTACGCCATCAAAGAAGCCATTGATCAGCTCCCCCCAACCAGGGTCAGAGCTCCCTTATGCATATTCTCGGACAGTCAGGCTGCCCTGAAGTCACTTGAAGCCATCTCTTCAAACTCGAAGACCATTAACGCCTGCCGCAGATCTCTTCACGAGATGGCGGAGCAGTACGACCTCCACCTCATCTGGGTCCCAGGACATAGGGACATCGAGGGCAACTGTGCTGCCGATGAGCTGGCCCGGCAGGGTACAACCTCCCCTCTTCAGCCGGAGAGAGTGTTAGATGACATGCCCTTGGCCACTTGCAGACTTCTATGTAGGGAGTACTTCCACCTCATCGCGGATAGGAAATGGGAAAACCTAATCTCCTGCCGCCACACAAAATTGATCTGGCCACGCCGATCAGCGAAACGCTCAAAGGAGCTATTGTCACTAAGCAGGGAAAGCTTCGCCCTTGTCGTTAGGACTCTTACTGGTCACTGGCTACTTGCAACACATGCGTCCAGGCTGTCGGTACACCATAATGACTTCTGTAGAAGTTGCAGGGATGAGGAGGAGGAGGAGGAGGAGACCGTTCTTCACCTCCTCTGCCACTGTCCGGCCCTAAGCAGACGAAGACTGCAGTACTGCAGTAAGGCTTCCCCACCCTTTTGGATCTCGCAGAGCTGAGCGAGACATCACCGAGGCAGATAACCCGATTCATCCAGGGATCGGGATGGTTCTCTCTCACATAGGATTGGTCATCGGCCCATGAGAACCTGCTTCGGACGGGGGATCTAGTCCACGCGGCATCACAAAGAGCCTTCTCAGGCTCAAGTGGATGGACCGGCTTTCTGAGCCGGCCATCACCGCCCTAACCTAACCTAACCTCTTAATTGTTATACCCTGGCAGGGTATTATAATTTTAGTCAGAAGTTTGCAACACAGTAAAGGAGACATTTTCGATCCTATAAAGTTTATATATTTTTGATCACTATCAACAGCCGAGTCGATCTAGCCATGTCCGTCTGTCCGTGTCTACGCAAACTAGTCCCTCAGTTTTAAAGCTTTATGGATGAAACTTTATAGATAGCCTTCTATATGCTCTCACGACTATTTCATAAGTTGCAATAGAAACGATCGGTAAATTGTAATGAAACAAATTATCACTTTTCAACATATTCAGCCATGCTCCGGTAATCGAATTCGCAAAATTTTTCCGATTTCGATTTGAAATCGTAAAATCGGTGCTCCGGTTTTCGAAATCGTAAACATTTTACCGATTTGTAAAACGACCACCTTTGTCTGGCCGAAATGAAAAGTAAATGCCTTTTCTTATTTCAAATAAGATCTTATTTACTAAGGGAAAAAAATAGTTTACTCAGTCTATTGATGCTTATTCCACACCACCACAGGATCATTCTGACACGCAGTTATTTAAAAAAAAATGTATTTCTGACATCACCTCAAATTTGACAAAACCAATTTTGCGGTCGGCTACAAACATTTTCGATTTGGCCAGAGGTCGATAGTTAGTTAGGTCGAAATTAACGCCAAGGCTGCCATTCTGTTGGAAAACGAAACAGCCTGTAAAAATACTTATACAATATAAATGAGTTCGTTAATTAATTTAAAGGAGGGCCAACAGTGTTGATTAATGATGATAAATAATAATATTTAATTGAAATACTTTAATGGTCAAAGCACAGTAAAAAAGTAATTGAAAACATCGGAATTAAAACTGTGAAAAATGTGGCAGCCCTATCGTGTGGAAAATTGCTTAAACAGCTGTGTTTAGTTAACTAAATGTCTGAAAATGTATGAATAAAAACGTTATTTGTTTTAATTCGAGTAAACGATTAGCTATTGTTTCAAGGGAAAGCACAAATTAAGCATTACAAATCAATGAAAAAATGACACATTCCGATAGCAACAATTTTACGAAAACCGGAGCACGTAAAATCGAAATCGAAAGATTTTGGCCAAATTGAAATCGGGAAAAAATTACGATTACCGGAGCATGCCTGATTTTCATATAATTTGAGATATAGTCATTTTGTATTATTCTAGAGTTTCGGTTTTAATTTGATCAAAATCGGACTACTATATATTATATTATAGAAACAATTATAACTTTGCCAATTTTCAATATATTTTCTTTTAATTTAAGATATAGCCATTTTGTGTTATTCAAGAATTTCGTTTTTATTTTCTTAAGATCGGCTTGCTGATTCTATAGCTGCCATAGAAACGGAATTGGATTAAATTATAATAATCCAATTGTAAGCTGCAAAGGCGTACAAACTTTGGTGTGCCGAAGTTACCTTCCTTTCTTCTTTCTTGATGGTTTTAATTTTTCAATAAATATCATTTTTGAGAAAAAAAAACGCGTAGGGTAAAGGGGCAACTAAGACACGTGGGGGGGCAACGACGTTGTCAATTATCCAACTGAGATTTTAAATCCATTGGAATTACCTCCTGGCACCACATAATTTGAGGTTAAAGGTTCGTTCGGTGATAAAAACATTAATCAGCCGCGTCTTTGCATCAATACTGAAAGGGAAATATAGAGGCGATGATGTACTCATTTCAAGAATTCCTATGATTCCCAACTATTTGCAATTTGCTCCGCGTTCGCTGTCAATTAATAAGTCGCAAGGTCTATCGCTCGACGTTTGTGATATAAATTTGGAATTTAAATACTTTTCACACGTTGCATGTTCCCGTGTCGGAAAGCAATCTTTCTTATTTGTAATCGCGCCAAATCGAATGATGACGAAAAATGTTGTATATCATTTGCATTGCATTAAAATACATTGATACTATTTTTTAATTTTAATTAAATTCAGTTGTGTTTGGATTTTCCAATTCCATTAATTGAAAGCAATCGAGAGCGCCATCTGTTTAAACACGAATTTTGGAAGATACGACATTAATGTTTGCGCATAGAGAGAACGGAATTATCTATCATATGGTAAGACGATTGACTTATGTAAATAAATAAATGTATATTAGAGCTTACCTTCTTCCTCTAATATACTGCTTCTATCCATTAAAAAAGGAAGATTCCCACGAATTTTTTCGATGTACATATATGTAAGCTCTGTGCCTTTATATGGTTGAAATCCATTAGCCATTTCACAACAAGTAATTCCAAGCGAATATATGTCTACTTTTTCTGAGTACCCATGAAGGCTTTGATGTAAAACTTCAGGAGCTGTCCAGTTTAATTGTTTTTCTTTTCCTTTGGTGGATCCATATAGGAATTTTGATTTTCTTCCGTGATTAATAAACGTTTGACAATCACCAAAACTGGATATCGAAGCTTTCATAGAATTTAATAAAATGAGTTTAGCCCGTATTGCTCCATGTAAAAAATTAAGAGAATGAATATATATAAGCGCTGACAACATATCTTTAACAATGAGTGCGATCAAGGTTTCGGGAAATCCTGAAAAAAAAGTTAAAATAAATATCTGTTAAGGAATTAGGGTAGCAAAGCATTATTACTTGCACAGATAATTATAGTATAATTTGGTTACTAATTGAGTGCTATTTTATTAATTTCCTTAAAATTTTTTTTTTATTTAATAAATGCCCTGGGCCGACCAAAGAATCGAAAAGATCAGGCTGCACATCGCCCAGTATGAGTTCTAAGGCCGGAATCGCAAAAAAGGTGGAGGAAATGTTTGCTAACAAAAGGCAACGCTTCGTCGTGAGTGCCATTATGACTGCTCCTGGGAGCAAGCGGCATCCCGGGCCTTAATAGGCAGCCTCTTCCCAAAAAGCAAAGAGCAAAAGATCGCGGAGGTCAGTGAGATATGCAAATGACATTTGATCGTGGCACCCATTGACAGTAGCAATGAAAATGTTAAGACTACGCGATGGAAAGCGGTGCATGCGCGACTCAATGAAATTTTACAAACACTGCGTGTGGCTGAATGTGACCAAAATCCCTAATGTGTGGATGATCTGAGGAGAAAGTGACAAACGTTGGGAGGCATGAGAGGGAGTCAAGCTGGAGGTGGTGGACAGGGAACTAGTCAACCCAATTTCAAGCGCGAAGGTACTTTTCCCCATCACTATCCAAGGGACCATGCGCCGAAGGTACTGCAGAGTCAGAACCCTAACATCCCTACCGCAGAGTAGTACATCTTTTATCCAAGATAGGGGAAGACGACGTGGGACCTAAAAAAGCGCCAGGGATAAGGAGCTTCCTCAAACTATAACCTACTTTATCCATCGCAGTTAAAGTCAAAACACACCATAGCATGTGACATAAATTATCAGCCATGCTCCGGTACTCGAATTCGTAAAACTTTTACGATTTCGATTTGAAATCGTAAAATCGGTGCTCCGGTTTTCGAAATCGTAAAACGTTTTTCGATTTGTAAAACGGGCAAAATGAAAAGTAAATGCCTTTTTTTATATCAAATCAGATCTTATTTACTAAGAAAAAAAATAGTTTACACAGTGGTCTATTGATGTTAATTCCACACCACCACAAGATCATTCTGACACGCAGTTATTTTATAAAAAATGTATTTCTGACAGCTCCTCAAATTTGACAAAACCAATTTTGCGGTCGGCAACAAACATTTTCGATTTGACCAGAGGTCGATAGTTAGTTAGGACTACTCTGCGGCGTCTAGGCTGCGGAAGGTCCTCTCGACGACGCCCTCCAACCCGGGTTTTGTCAACCGTCCTGACGACAGCTGGAAGACATCCAGTGAGGAAACCCTCAGGGTTCTCCTGGATGCTCACTTCCAAAGTAGCTCCTCTCGAAGCAGCCCACCTAACCGCCCGACACGGCGAGGTCCGTCTGAAATGGCATACCTTTTTACTGATAGGAACATCAAATAGGCAGTTAACAGCTTCAGCCCATATAAATCCCCCAGGGGTGGACGGCAGTATACCTGCACAGCTTAACTACGCAGACGAGCTATCCACTTCCTGGCTTGGACTGATCTTTTCGATTATTCTCGACACAGGGGTCATTCCAAATGGATGGCTCCGCTCGAAAGTTGTATTCATCCCCAAGGCAGGCAAGCCATCGCATTGCACGCCTAAGGACTACAGGCCGATAAGCCTCTCCTCGTTTCTACTCAAGCCGCTGGAGAGACTCATCAGTCTCAGAACTAACATTCCCCACTCATCCTTATCAGGATCCCAACACGCGTATAGGTGGGGAAGATCAACAGAGACAGCACTCCATTCGCTTACCAACATCATAGAAAAATCACTCCACGAAAATGAGTTCACACTCGTCGCCTTCTTGGATATAGAGGGCGCCTTCAACAACATTCTCCCAGGCTCAATTACGACGGCACTGACTAAGCTGCGGATTGATCAACACTCGGTGGGTCTCATTGACCGGATCTTGCGCAGCAGAACGGTGGACGCAACACTGGGGGGGGTCAACCATCTCAAGACAAGTCAACAGACCCACACGTCTCTCAGAGGAATGTGGCAGTCAACGAACTGCTCCAGGGCATAGAGGAGGGTGGCTGTCTAATTGTGGCCTACGCGAATGATGTTGCCCTGGCATTTACGGGAAAATTCCCGCAAACCCTCTATGACAGGATGTGAGGGTGCAAGTATTTACTGGACGTTGATGCACTAAGGTCAGTACATTAAAGTGGCCCGTATGACCGTGTTAGTGGGGCGCGAAAATGTGAAATAATAGGAAAGGTGTACGAGGAAGACTACTGTCGGGCTGCCGAGTTGTTTGCCTGCATGCGTACTAAGTGGGTTAGTATTAAGGTTTTTAGTTTGGGAAGGCGTTATTATGTAAAAATCGTTATAATTTGCACATAGGACTCTAAAGGGTTCATGCAATTCAAAAGATGTCCCACAGTGGCGCAGAACTAAGGGAATATAGGATCTAGTATTTCTACTCGGTGCGTGAAAATTTAGCTGACCCAACAAGTCTGCACTTTCCACGTCACCGTGGAAAAGGTTAAAAATGAAGGTGACGCCAAGCATGGTTCTACGGTTAGCTAAAGAAGGTAAGTTAATTAGAAGGAGTCTACTAGAGTACGAGGGTAACCTCTGGTTTGGATCCCAGTTCAAACCGCGTAAAGCGAAAAGTAAAAAGTTCTTCTGAACTGACTCAATGCGATTACTGTGGACCCCATACTGAGGGCTCCAAACGCAAGATCCATATTCTAAGATAGGACGAACTAAAGAAATATATAAGGATTTTGTAACTTAGGGGTCATTGAATTCTTTCGACCACCGTTTAATAAAACCAAGCACACCTCTGGCTTTATTCACCATGCACGAAATATGATCAATAAAGTCAAGTTTAGGATCCAGGCGGACACCCAAATCATCAACTATAGAAATTCTTTCCAAAGAGCAGCAGTTCAGCGTGTAAGTCGCAAGCTTGGGAGCGACACGGGAGAATGTCATTAGCTTGCATTTAGAGCCGTTTAGGTTTAATAAGTTTATGCGGCACCATGTTTGAAAATTATTAAGATC
>VNJV01008902.1:0-15175 GCA_008042635.1 Drosophila nikananu | reverse complement strand
GCGGGTCCCGATGGTATACCGGGCTGTGTACTCAGGTACTGCGCCGAGGCTCTGTGCAACCCCCTTCTAAAATTGTTTACCTTATCTTTAGAAACATCACAATTTCCCCTTATTTGGAAGGAATCATTTATTATTCCTCTCCACAAAAAAGGTAGCAAATCGGACGCTGGTAACTACAGAGGAATCTCTAAGTTGTCGGCGATTCCAAAACTCTTCGAGAATGTAATCACTCCTCACTTGCAGCACTTACGCAGATCCGTAATTTCTCCATGTCAGCATGGATTTATGAGTCGAAGATCGACTACTACAAATTTTCTGGAACTTACTTCATTTGTTATTAGGGGTTTCCAACGAAACCTTCAAACCGATGTGATTTACACGCACTTTAGTAAAGCTTTTGACTCGGTTAATCTATTTCTTCTTTTAAGGAAGCTTGATTCAATAGGGTTTCCAGTTGATCTTCTTAATTGGCTTCAGAGTTATTTGAGTTACAGGACTCAAAAGGTACTGTTTAAAAATGCTCTATCCAACTCTGGCGTCCCACAAGGCAGCCATCTTGGCCCACTGCTATTACCATTGTGTTTATCAATGACCTTCCGCTAGTTCTAACAAACTCTAGGGTACTTATGTACGCTGACGATGTTTAACTATGCTTGCAGTATAAGGACAGCTCATGCCAGTCAGACTTACAATCGGATCTTTACAACTTTCAAGCATGATGTCGTGCTAACTTATTACATCTCAACATCTCCAAATGCAAACTGATGACATTTTCACGTGTCACTCCCCACAGTATGCAACTTATATTATCAATGAATGCGCTTTGGAACGAATAACTCGTGTTGACGATCTAGGTGTCCGACTAGATCCTAAGCTTTCGTTTTCAAAACAAATTTCGTCCGTGGTTAACAAGGCCAAAGGCATGCTTGGATTCATCAAAAGGTGGTCAAAGGAATTTGATTCTCCTTATGTAACGAAGACTCTCTTTACTTCGTTAGTTCGTCCCATTTTGTAGTATGGTTTTTGCGTTTGGAGTCCTCAATATGGAGTCCATATTAACTGCATTGAATCTACTAGGACTCCTTATCCCCTTAGCAATAAATCACTGTAGGAAAGAGTTTGAGGTACATGAACCGTTTAGGGTCTTATGTGGCGATAACAACCGCCGCTTTGACAGTATAGAGGGCACTGAGATCCTCCCTCCTCTTAAAACTGCATTGCTAGTAGAATTAGCTCGTAATATTGCATGTAAACAACTTTCCTCGTTCTTTCCTATATTTTCCTTCTCACACATCGATTCGTGACGTACGTCACGCGGCTGCGCCCCTCGGTCGGCGGGAGGTGGATAGCGGGACTCGCGCGCTAAAAAAAAAAAAGATAAATGATGCGAACGAAAAATTTTGAGATCAAAAAATGTTGCGAACAAACTAAATGAATTCTTATATATACAATGACTGTTATATGATATAGTGGTCCGATTTTGATCAAATTAAAACCGAAATTCTGGAATAATACAAATTTTATTCAAATATCGTAGAAATTGGCAAAGTTATAATTTTTTTTCTTTAAAATTGACCTATCTATATGATATTGCTTTATGATATTGTCGTCCGATCCTGTCCGTTCCGACATATATAGCAGTGAGAGCATATAGAAGACTATCTGCAAAATTTCATCCAGATAGCTTCAAAACTGAGGTACTAGTTTGCGTAGAAACGGACAGACGGACAAAAGGACAGACATATATTGCTATATCGACTCGGCTGTTGATGCTGATCAAGAATATATGTACTCTATAGAGTCGGAAATGTCGCCTTCACTGCGTTGCAAACTTCTGACTAAAATTATAATACCCTGCAAGGGTATAAAAACTGTATAAATATAGTGGTGCATTTAGGTGCAACTTTAGTTTAAAAAAATCGCTCAAATTATTTTAATTGGAATAACTAAGAAGTCAAAATAAAACTAAAATAATTTCTAAGAAAATTGAGGAATTTTTAAAGGAGTATGGAAATGATATCTTTAAGGAGCACGTAACGAAAATGAAAACATTTAAAACATATTTCAAAGACGTGGAAGCTTCTCCGGTAATTAAATCCAAGTATGAAGAACATCTATCATACTGCGCCTGCGCTTATGACGATTGCAAAGTTGGACGTGATACCTTAGATGCATAAATGTGTAGAAGAGAGAACTAGATGCCTTAAAATTGATGGAACGATAAATTTACGTTTTTAAAATTTATTCAGTTAGTTAAAGCTGAAAGTACCTCGAATCCCTCTATTTATCGGGAGCTGATTGAAGTTTAACTCGCCCTTAACTCTGCACGAGCTAATGGAGTGCAGGAGGGGATCCATTTCTATATCCTCAAGTAAGCTTTCCAAACCCTCTTGTACCACTCCCGAAGTGAGGATGTTAATGTTGCTGTTCTTGTTATATGTGGTGGTGGTGGAGCACATGATGTTCATAGTGGTGCCGATGACAGCTTCTGACAGCTGAGGTTAAAGTGGTGATGATCGTATTAGAGCTGCTCCTGACTGCTGATCGCTGAATGATATGTTCCTGGAGAAACTGCGTGACTTTATACACAGCAAAGGATAGAAAATTCTTCTCCCACTGCTCCTAAAAGGCTTATTTAGCAGGTTAGAAAATTTAAAATTTCTTCCACTTTTTCGTTTCCGTCAAATTGGGTGTTAGGATAGCAGGAGTCAGCACAGGTGCTGCTGCTCCATGCCACAATCAACACATGAGAAAGTAGGCCAGCAGGTAAGCGTGTCTCACAGCACTCACCCTCGATACACATGTATAAGCCGGTGAACCACAAGACCACCCTTCCTAAACATAATAGCGCAAGATCCACCCTCCGAAATACACTAGCACGAGATATGTACAAGCTGCTTACCCACGAGATCCCCCTTCCTAAACATAAAGCACAAGATTTACCCTCCGAAATACACTAGCACGAGATATGTACAAGCTGCTGACCCACAAGCCGGACAGGCACAAGCTGGATACGCACTAGCACATGAACCTTCTCCCGCTTACCCCCTTACCACCAAATTCACACGCTTAACATCACACGTTACTAACCATGATCATGCAGCATACAAATTTAGGCACCCCAAACCCTTCCCCAAAAAAATGTATAGGTGAGTTCCATCCCGGCTTACCTGAATGACACGGGGTTGTACTGAAGGGAGGCGTTGACTACAACCAAAACAAGGGTGTGGACCTAAACCGAGCTAAGCTCTAATGGGAGGTTACCTAGGCTAGAGAAACTTCACCAACCTAACTATGTTGCTTTTGAAACGTTAAAACCGAATTTTTCGGTATGTATAAATGTTTTCTATCGTTGCTCTTAGTTTTTCTTTTCATTTGATTACATTTGATGAAACCATAATGATATGTACTTTATGTTTAATGCTTGTAACCTTTTCTCGATAGCCCTGAATCAGACATTGAGATTCCATGTTACTAAAGTCCCACTACTTTAATTAGAGGTTTCATTAGAAATTTGACAGTACCATATGATTATACCTAATTGTGAGCAAGGTGTTTTTACTGGACTTCCTATGGAACTTTTAGTCCATTAGTAATGCATGAGCGTTGGCAAACAATAGAATTACCTATTTGTATCCTGCAAACTGCGATTTTTGTTTTATTTTAAATTAATAAAAAATTCCGAGCAAATCAATTCAGAAAGACCTAAAGAAACCTCTGATTAAACAAAACTGCTTTTTTATTTTAAGTATATTAAACGCAATTTAAGGGAAGAGGCTGGGACCGACCAAATAAACAGCCAAGCAGAGCATTCTAGTTCAATTGCATTTAAACGAGTGATGGATGATGTGCTGCGTCCGGGTATGGAAAACAAATATATCTATCAGAATATTGAATCGGAATATTATCGAAAGGCAATGGAGCGATTAGCGTATGCACCTATTTTATTATGAAATTAAAATATATTTATAATTTTGTTTTTAGGCGCAAAGGAGGATTTTCATCTGGATTTCATAAGTTCTTCGTAACATTAAGACATAAGGCTCGTTTATCAACTGATGTTTATACATTAATATTTCTTTGCGATTTTATCAACTTTTTCGTGTTACTTTTTGGATTTCCTAAATTTGTAGTAAGTTCACCCATTTTTACAAGTATATTAGAGTTTAATATTTTTAGGTAACTTTCATTTTTATTCAGTGCAGATTTGTATCTATTTTTGTAATGTAGTGGTTGAGAAACAGCTGAAATGCACATCACATAAAAATATTTAACAACAATTATTTCAATGGGTTACTGGTCAACATGGCGACCGTGACATGTGATAAACACTACATAAACACTTCCTATTATGACAAATCCAGCGCCGCACATCAGTAGTCAGTAGTTCCAGCCGATTTCACCTCCTTATTAAGCCCTTGGATTACCTCCATGTATTCGTTGTTAATTCTTTGGTGCTAAGCATTGGATCATAACCGAATCCAGCGCCGGCCACCCTCCGGTAACCAAGAAGCCTTTACGAATCCAGCGCCGGACCCCTGAATTTAATAAAGACCCTGTGCGAAGTTAGCGCCGGTACCCCTCTAGTTTACCCCGATTAAGCGGAAAAAGGAAGGCGACCGTAGATGATCAAGATGTGGACAGTCAGCGCTGCGTACAACACGCAAGGAAAATTTTGTTTTTCCTTCAATCAAAATTGTAATTGTGCACCAAGCAGTTTTTAGCTGCCGGTTAAATCAACTTAGGCAGATTCATCTAAAATTTTCTTTCTATTTACATTTTTGACACCACTATGATTATTCGATTTTGTATTTTATATGAAAACAATGAAAGAAGCTAACTTCGACAAACCGAAGTTTAAATACCCTTGCAATAAATATTATAATTACAAGGGCCTTGTTGCACTGCGTCCAGATGTTAGATCTTATGTACCGGCCAGTAGGATTAGGGTAGAGCCCCTATAACTAGGCTTCTAATAAAAGACACTTTGGTAGGGTTTATTTATTCCCAAATCCTGTAGGGGGAATAAGTTCACCTCCTAGATGTTGAAGTCGACGTCTGATTAGCGAGGGGCAGTCACATAGAATATGTTCTGATGTTTCTTGCTCCATCTCGCAGAATCTGCATGTGTCGATTCCTGAAAGCTTTAATTTCTTAAGCTGATACCTGCAGTAACTATTCGCACCGTTGGAAGTACGACTATACTCTCCCCGTGAGGGCGGCTGAAAGCAGGTCCCAGTAGGTCATGTCTCTGCTGAGGATACTGACGACTGGTAGTCGGCGGGGAGAAGAAATCTTCTGCCCAAAAAATTACCCCAATCCAAGGTGGAACAGCTATGCCGAGGGATGCTTGGACATTAGTATGCGGACTTTGGTGGACCGGCCGACCCATCAGTTTTAACTAGGCTTACCACGGTATGTGGGATCTACCGTGGCGGAAAATCCCCATCCTAGCATACTCGTAGGACCAAAACATGAATCAATTCAACAATAACAGCAAAAAAGAAGGTGTAAAGATGCTAATCACGGGCCAGGATAAATACTCAGCCAGGCCAGGATCCTCCACAGAAACATTTATTTGTGAGACAGACAGAATAAAAGGGGGCCTGCTGGCCAGGATTTTGAATGCAGATGGAGCTGGGAAAAACTGTAAGGGACGTTCCCAATGTGGGGTCAGGAGGAAAGTCGGCATGGTGGAGGAAATGAAGTACTCTGGAGGTGTTTTATTGATATTTCTAGGCCCTATTCTTTGTCCCTAACTTTGGTCCCTACTCACGCAGGTTTCCGGCGAGGATTTGGCCCGAGGCCCGGCAAACCCGTCTGCTCCTTCATGGGAGGTGTGTCATGGGAGGTGTGTCCGCCCCTGTTCCTGGGCGTTGTCGTCCTCTTCCTCCTTGTAAGGTACGGCTGGTTACTTCGGCTTCCTTCTAGCTTCTCCCTGATCGACGGACAGCGTTGCGCCCAGCAAGCCTTCTCTGCCGCCGATCTGCTGGCCGAGTGCTGTCGCCTTCGGCCGACACGAAGCCTTGTCTGCTTACGTGGCGGCGTCGAGCTTCGGCTCTCCTCGCTGTGCTGGTCCATGTCTCTGCCAACGATCTCCTCTGCTGGCCGAGCGTTGTCGCCTTCGGCCGACACGAAGCCTTATATGCTTACGTGGCGGCGTCGAGCTTCGGCTCGCCTCGCTGTACCTGCCCATTTGCCTTCGGCTCTGCCGAGGTGGACTCGATCGGTGGTGGGCTCTGCCGCCATGTATTGGCTCTGCCGCCGTGTGTTGGCTCTGCCGATTGTGTTGGCTCTCCCGCCTTGGGCTCTGCCGAGTGTGTTGGCTCTGCCGCCGTGGGCTCTGCCGATTGTGATGGGTCTGCAGCCGTGGGCTTTGCCGAGTGTATTGGCTCTGCCGCCGTGGGCTCTGCCGATTGTGTTGGCTCTGCCGCCGTGGGATCTGCCGAGTGTGGTGGCTCTGCCGCTACAAATTATTCTAATTCCCTACGCTAAGTCCTATCCTACCTACATGTCTACAAAATCCTAACCTACTTATATATTTACAAAATCCTAACCTACTTACATATTTACAAAATCCTAACCTATTTACATATTTACAAAATCCTAACCTATTTACATATCTACAAATATTTGTGGGGAACCAGTATGGTCCCTCAAACCCCATCCCTTCCTCGGGGTGGGAGAGAGATCCGAACATCCCGGCCATCTCGAGATATCTGGTCCTGGTACCGCTGGTACCCACCGGGGGGTGGGGACGTTGGCTGAGCGCACCCAGCATCAAGTGGCCCCCCTGACACTCTGGTCTCCTCGACCAGGACGCGTGCGCAGAGATCACGATGCCCCTCGCTCGCGATGGTCTTGTCGGCGGGCGGGATCTGCTCCTGGTCTTCGTTGGCTATGGTCTCGTCGGCTCCGTGGGCTCCCGCGTGTTCTGCGTCTGTGTTGGTATCCTGGTCCTCGGTGTGGGCGTCATCGCTGTCCTGATGATAGGGCTTTAGGTCCTGGAGGCCAGTCGTACGGCGTCGACGGCTTCTGGTGTCCTGTAACCTGACTACGTTCGGCGAGAGGAATTTTACGACCCGATAGGGCCCATCGTATCTTGCCGCCAGTTAAGCGGCGAATCCTTCGACCGCGTTGGCTCTTTTCTTCCGGAGGAATCAAGGCTGTCCCTCGACCTGGCGTTACCTCATCGTAGAGTGCGTTGGGCAAGCGTGGCTCCCTTCCTTGGACAAGGCGGGGCTGAATCCGGTCGTGTCCGATACGCTACTATTGACAGCTAGCGATATCTCCGGGAGTAGCTGGTCCCAAGTGTTCTGCGGCGTGTCGCCAATATATTGTGCTATCATGGTCTTTACGGTCCGGTTTGCCCGTTCCGTGGGATTTTGCTGGGGCGTGTATGGCGCCGTGTGTTGCAACTCCATTCCCAGGGATTTGCAAAACGCCTGGAATCCTCGGCTCGTAAATTGCGTCCCATTGTCGCACACCAGGGTTTTTGGGACTCCGAATCGGCTGAGAATTCGCTCCCGAAAGGCTCGTTCTAAATGTGGCACTGTGGCCCGGCGCATGGGGATAAGCTCGACCCACTTGCTGAAGGAATCCAGGAATACCAGGAGGACGGTATTCCCTTGTTTCGAGCGTGGGAGTGGTCCCACGAAGTCAGCGCAGAGTATTTGGAAGGGCTCGTCCACTTGGCGAGTGAACATTTTCCCGGCTGGCTTCTCCTGGCTTGCTTTGAATCTCTGGCAGCTGGGGCATCGCCGGACGTAGATCGCTACCTCCCGAAAAAGCCCGGGCCAGTAGTATTTCTGGGCCACCCTCGTGCATGTTTTGCGCACCCCTAGGTGCCCAGCAGTGGGGTGATCATGGCATTCCTGTAGCACTCGTCCTCGATAGTTAGTGCCCACGCACAATTTCCACGGAGTGTAGTCCTCTTCCTCCGGGCGCAGTCCTATGGGTATCTATACATGTCCGTTTTCCTCTCTGTAATCCGGGTATTTTGTCGGTTCCTGATGGATTTTCCCCAACATCTTGGTAATCCACTTGCAAGGATTATCCCGCACTTGTGCCTGCTGAAGGGTGGCGAGCGGCTGACGCGACAGCGCGTCGGCGACCAGATTTTGTGTCCCGAGTCGATAGTTTATGTCGTATTGGAATTGTTGTAATTTCAGGGCCCACCGAGCTATCCGACCCGTGGGGTTATCTATGGAGTTTAGCCACTTGAGCGAGTGGTGGTCCGTGAGGACTTCGAATCTGTACCCTTCGAGGTAGCAGCGCATCTTGCGAACTGCCCAAACTATTGCGAGACATTCCTTTTCGGTAACTGAATAATTTCGTTCGGCAGTATTTAGCCGGCGGCTGGCGTATGCTATGACTCGTTCCTGTTGCTCTATGGTTTGGGTGAGTACAGCCCCAATACCATAATCGCTGGCGTCTGTTTGTAGCACAAATTTCTCCTCGAAATCAGGACATGCGAGAATGGGTGCTTCGGTGAGGAGATCCTTCAGGGATTGAAAGGCTTGCTCCTGCTTTGTTGTCCAGTCCCATTTTCGACCCTTTTTCAGGAGCGCGGTCATTGGTTCGACCACGTCGGCGAAATTCGGCACGAAGCGTCGATACCAGGACGCTATGCCGAGGCAGCGGCGAAGTTCCTTAAGATTTTTTGGCGGTATTAATTCCCGTATTGCGGCGACCTTTTCCGGGTCCGTATGGATCCCTGCTTCGCTGATTACGTGTCCAAGATAGCGTATACTCCGTTGGAAGAACTGGCCCTTGTCCCTGTTGAGCCGAAGGTTGACTTCCCACAGTCGTCGGAACACGTCTCGTAGGTTCCGTACGTGCTCCTGCAGCGTAGACCCGATCACGATGATGTCATCGAGATAGGCAAAGGCATGTGGCTCCATGTCTGGGCCAATGACGGTGTCCAGGGCTCTCTGGAAGGTTGCCGGGGCCGAGTGTAAGCCGAAGGGCAATACCTTCCAATGGAATAATCCCCTGCCGGGGACGGTGAACGCTGTGCATTCACGGCTAGCGACGGCCACTGGTATCTGCCAGTATCCGTTTTTCAGATCCAGTGTCGAGATGTAACGAGCGTGTCGTAGCCGCTCGAGTATGAGGTGAATCCTTGGTAAGGGGTATGAGTCGGGGACTGAGTTCTCGTTTAGTTGCCTGTAGTCGACGCACATCCTGATGTCACCGTTCTTTTTAGCGGCGATGACGATTGGCGCGCTATGCGGGCTCTTTGAAGGTTCGATCCTTCCATCGCGAAGTAGTTCATCGATCTGCCGATCGATGACGGCTCTCATTGCGGGATTCCTGGGGTGGTATCTTTGTTTGAGGGGCCTATCACTTTTCCTGGTGATAGTGTGCTCGGCGATGTGTGATACGCCGGCCAGTGTGTCGAAACGGGATAGCTCCCGTTCCAGGAAAGGCCCAATCCATGGCTCTGGGTAACTCTCGGAGTGATCGCTGGGTCGTGGCTCCTCCTCCGAGTCGTACTCGGCGTTGGCAGTCCCGCAAGAGGGGCTGCGTGTTGGTGACGATGATTCTGGAATCGGACTCGTTTCGCTTCTCGGCGAAAAGGATTGCGTCGAACCACCGCTGCGTCCGGAGCGGGCAATGCTTTGGCCCGGGTTGAAGTGGCTGGTTCACCCTCTTGGGTGACCCGGGCTGGAATACTAATTGATGTGGCCGTCTTCGGACCTTCGTGTTGTGGTTGTATTAGTGGTGCGGTTGGCGGTGGTGTGGCCGGCGGCGGCCTGAGTGCCTGTGAGACGGCTTTTGGTTTATGTTTATTTTTATCGGGTGGCTGGAGGGTGAGTTTAATCCCCCGCACTGAAGTGTTGCGGCTCCGAAGCATAGGAAATCCATCCCTAGGAGAAGTTCGTCCAACACGTCCGTCATTATGAGGACGGAGAGGTTGACCCGGGCTTCGCCCAGTTGAATGTTACCCTAAGCGCTTGTGTTACCTCCCGGTCGGACCCATCTGCCAGAGTGAGCTGGGACCTAACGGCCCGTAGATTGTTTTCGTCTTTTAATTGTTTCGCCAGGCGCTCGCTCATGAAGCTGTTCGAGGCCCCCGTATCTAGGGTAGCGGGGAGGAGTCGTCCCTCGACCGTGACCCAGGCGCAGATACGGTGGTGATCCTGCTGGATAGCAGTTGTTAGTTTCTCTGGGGGTTTTGAGGGGTCCTCCGGCAGTTCCCGGAAGCTCGAGGCCCTTGATCGTTTCCCTGTGTCGAGGCCCGGCAACAGTCGATAGTTCGTACGCCCTGCCTGCCACAGTCCCAGCAGAACAGAGTCCGCGGGTTGCGACATTCCGCGGCGAAATGACCGGTCTGGCCACAGTTACGGCAAGCGCTGCTTGCGTCGGTGGCTTGCCGGGCAGGAGGTTCCTGGCCCTGGTTCCCGCTCTGATTACGGCGGGCGTTGTCGGTGCCTGTGCTCCGAGGTCTCGGAGACTGTGTTCCGGCGGGCGGCGCGTGCCCTCGGTTCCGTGTCGCCTGGTTACCCGTGGTTATATCCATTTCAGCTCGGCCGGTAGGATAGCCTCGTATAGCTCGGCCTCCGCGGCTGCGTGCGACCTCGTAATTTACCACGAGCTGGGTGAAGTCCTGACGTCGAGTAAACATCTGGTATTCTGGTAGCATTTTTTCGTATGTGCGCTCCAGTTCCTGTGCCGGGGAAAATCCGGCTCGTCGCATTTTTAGTCGAAGGTCGACAAGATATTCCTTGAAAGGCTCCTGGGCCTTTTGATAGTGTGCCAGGATTTCGTCGTCCAAGCGTTGGTAGTATCGGGGCGGCAAGAAGAAGTCTAAGAACTCCCGGCGAACTTCGGTCCAGGATCTTCCTTGTAGACCGCTGGTACGGAACCAGTTCTCGGCTTGGCCGGTCAAGAGAAGGGCAAAGGCCAGGGACAGATTCTTCCGGTCAAGCCGGTGGGTATCTGCCCGCTCCTCGACATGTTCCACAAAAATGAGTGGGTCGGAGGTGCCATCAAAAGAAAGGCCCCATTTAGTTACCTTGTCTAGCTGTAGGGAGCCAGCGTTCGCGTCGGTCTGAGACGTATTAGTGCGCGATGTTCCCTCAGATTTTCCTCGTCCCCCGGGGTAAGAACTGCGTGTCACCGCCAAGGTGTGGCTCGTGCTTGGCAAGGTGGAAACCTGGCCCGGCGCACCTGTCGCTGCGTCAGTGTCGGGTGGTAGTGGTGACGACGGCTTGGTGTCTCCCGACGGGGAGTTACCGTATTTGGTTTCCATCTCAGCGAGGCGCGTCTGGATGGAGTCGGAGAGCCCAGGTTGACGTGCGAACGCGTATAGTCGGGCTCGTGGCTCCCCGACTGTACCGTTAACGGCTATGCCAAACTCGAGGAGGATGGCTTCAAGTTCGTGCTTCTTGCGGTGTGATATTCACGTGACCCCCATGTCACTATCGACGTGGTTTCACTTTTTGACTTGGATTGCCCCTTCGCTTGGTGGCTAACGGCGGGTATGAACTGTTCGTGGGCAAGGATGGCTTGTCTCGCGGTTGCTGATTGGTATTCAGATTAAAGTCTGTGAATGTTTCTTCGGTAAGGGTTGGGAACCGTGTCCTTGCTAGGTTGAATGTTGATTTTCCTTGGAGGTATCCTGATGGGCACAATAGATCCTGCTGGTCGCAGTGCACAATCCTATTTAACTATTATCCACTGTCCTTTCGGGTGTGGACTATGGGAGCTCTTGCTGGTTATCGTAGAGGATGTCTCTGGTGGTTATCCTTGAGGATATTCTGGCTAGTTATCCTTGAGGATATTCTAGCTGGGTATCCTTGAGGGTGTGGTTGCTAGTTATCCTTGAGGATGTGGATGCTGGTTATCCTTGAGGATGTTCTAGGTGGTTATCCTTGAGGATGTTGTTGAGGGTTATCCTAGAGGATGTGGTTGCTGATTATCCTTGAGGATGTGGTTGCTGCTTATCCTTGAGGATGCGGTTGCTGGTTATCCTTGAGGATGTGGTTGCTGGTTATCATTGAGGATGCGGTTGCTGGTTATCCTTGAGGATGTGGTTGCTGGTTATCCTTGAGGATGTTGTTGCTGGTTATCCTTGAGGATGTTGTTCGGTTGGAAACTGGTGATCGACTGCCTCAATATCAGTCGGCGTCGTACTTATATACCGGCTCGGCCGGCCTCGGACCTCCCTCCCAAGTGGAGAACCAATGCGTGCGAAAGGGATGAGGAAACTATGCTTGCTGCAGGTGGCGACGCCGGCTGCGGCGCCGTCGCTAACGTTATATTCTCTGCCCTAATCTTTACTATGCTTATCGCGTAATCATATGTCTTCCCTTCGTGTTTTTCTTGTACTATCAGTACCCATGTTTCGTGTCGTGGCCGACTGTACACTTCAGGCTTCGTCAACTCCCGAACTCTGTTTACTCCATGTGGTTTTCGCTGTTGCTAAGCAAAACTTCACGTCCGAAATGTGACCTCTGTGTTTGTGTGCTTCCCTGAATCTTCGTCCCTAACCTACAATTTTCTGTCCATATTTTCCTACTTGTGGGGCTTTAATCCACGATGGCTGTTAAATGTCATTTTATCCTGCCTAGTACCTGCTCGGGCGCCATTCTGTAAAGATGCTAATCACGGGCCAGGATAAATACTCAGCCAGGCCAGGATCCTCCACAGAAACATTTATTTGTGAGACAGGCAGAATAAAAGGGGGCCTGCTGGCCAGGATTTTGAATGTAGATGGAGCTGGGAAAAACTGTAAGGGACTGAAGAGTCACAACGGGGCTCGTCCCGCGAGACGGGGCCTTACCGTGGGGGAACGGCGAGGACCGAGAGGGAAGGATTCCCGCCAGGAGAGATGGCTGCGTAATCGCGGGGCCGTTCCCAAGGCGGGATCAGGAGAAAGGATTCCCGCCAGGAAAGACGGCTGCGTAATCGCGGGGCCGTTCCCAAGGCGGGATCAGGAGAAAGGATTCCCGCCATGGGAGACGCCTGCGTAATCGCGGGGCCGTTCCCAAGGCAGGATCAGGAGGGAGGGTTCCCGCCAGGAGAGACGGCTGCGTAATCGCGGGGCCGTTCCCTTGGCGAGGTCAGGAGGAAGGGTTCCCGCCAGGAGAGACGGCTGCGTAATCGCGGGGCCGTTCCCTTGGCGAGGTCGGGAGGGAGGGTTCCCGCCAGGAGAGACGGCTGCGTAATCGCGGAGCCGTTCCCTTGGCGAGATCGGGAGGGAGGATTCCCCCTATGGGAGACGGCTGCGTAATCGCGGGGCCGTTCCCAATGTGTGGTCAGGAGGAAAGTCGGCATGGGTGGAGGAAATGAAGTACTCTGGAGGTTGATGCTGTACAGGCTGGTTACTTCGGCTTCCTTTTAGCTTCTCCCTGATCGACGGACAGCGTTGCGCCCAGCAAGCCTTCTCTGCCGCCGATCTGCTGGCCGAGTGCTGTCGCCTTCGGCCGACACGAAGCCTTATATGCTTACGTGGCGGCGTCGAGCTTCGGCTCGCCTCGCTGTACCTGCCCATTTGCCTTCGGCTCTGCCGAGGTGGGCTCTGCCGCCATGTATTGGCTCTGCCGCCGTGTGTTGGCTCTGCCGCCGTGTGTTGGCTCTGCCGCCGTGTGTTGGCTCTGCCGATTGTGTTGGCTCTCCCGCCTTGGGCTCTGCCGCCGTGGGCTCTGCCGATTGTGTTGGCTCTGCAGCCGTGGGCTCTGCCGAGTGTATTGGCTCTGCCGCCGTGGGCTCTACCGCCGTGGGCTCTGCCGATTGTGTTGGCTCTGCCGCCGTGGGCTCTGCCGAGTATGTTGGCTCTGCCGCCGTGGGCTCTGCCGAGTGTGTTGGCTCTGCCGCCGTGGGCTCTGCCGATTGTGTTGGCTCTTCTGGGCCTCCTAATCTATACTTACAACTATGACCCTATTCTACTTGGCTACAAATTATTCTAATTCCCTATGCTAAGTCCTATCCTACCTACATGTCTACAAAATCCTAACCTATTTAGATATTTACAAAATCCTAACCTATTTACATATCTACAAATATTTGTGGGGAACCAGTATGGTCCCTCACAAAGGTGACCGTCAGACCTTAATGGCGGAAGGGGGTGTACCCCCGTAAGTAAGAGCTCGAAGACTCTTAGAGTCGAGGAGGAGAGCTCTTCATCCGGGGACTACAGCTACTGGTAAGGGCGAACCAATTGGCCCGCCGAGCGGCGTGATCGGGGGCAAGTCCATCGAAGTGACTGCAGGCGGCTCCAGAGGCAACCCCACCTCAGGAAGCTCGGCCCAGCAGCAGCAGAGGAAGAAGACGCTCTATCACGAGCGAAAAAGAGCGGTCTTTAACCTCGCGCGAGCTAACTTAGCCAAGGAGGCGGACTCGGAGCAGGTGGGTCTCATAAAATGGGCGAAAGGTGTCCTGCCAGACTTCAAGCCTGAGAAGGCGGGAAGGGCAGTTGCTCCCAATGCTCATCAAAATAGCGCGAACGCGGGCTCCAACCCACTCGGACTTCTGTTCGGAGGGGCTGGAGCGTCTCGTAGAGACTTTTACCGATGCTTGTAGCGCGGCTCTAGATAGGTCCTGCCCCCGGAGTAAGAATGGGAAAGACTGAAAGACTGGGAAGAAGCCACCATGGTGGTGTAAAGAATTAGGCTGCCTCAAGAAGACCACGAGGCAGTCCTTCAATTTAGCCAAGAGCGCCGGTACGGACGCATCGTGGCGTTTCTATAAATCTAACTTGTCCCTATACAACAGGGAGTTAAGAAAGGCCAAAAGAAGGGCCTGGTCCGATTTTTGCTGAGGAATCCAGGACTACTCTGAGGCGTCAAGGCTGCGGAAGGTCCTTTTGACGACGCCCTCCAACCCGGGCTTCGTCAAGCGTCCTGACGACAGCTGGACGACCTTCACGAAACCCTCGGGGTTATCCTGGATGCTCACTTCCCTGCTAGCTCTTTTCAGAACAGCCCACCTAACCCCCCGACATGGCGGGCATACCTACTTACTGATAGGAACATTATTTTTTTTCTTTCCCGTTCAACTGGACGTTGATGCACTAAGGTCAGTACATTCAAGTGGCCCGTATGACACCAAGAACGTGCCTGTTCGTGTTAGGTGTTAGTGGGCGCGAAAATGTGAAATAATAGGAAAGGTGTACGAGGAAGTGACTACTGTCGTGCTGCCGGATTGTTTGCCTGCATGCGTACTAAGT
>VNJV01008897.1:0-33532 GCA_008042635.1 Drosophila nikananu | reverse complement strand
TCCCGCGGCTACGGCCACCACAGAAATCGCCACCTGAAAGGCCAAATCACTTCTAAAACTAATATATGGACTACCATTCATTATTGACATTTTAAATTGCACTTGTAATGATTTACCCTCAGGCGGCCTGTTCCATCCCTCCGACGACAACCAGGAGCTGGCCTTCCGCCAGGCTGTGGACCGCATCAACGCCGACCGCTCCATCCTGCCGCGCTCCAAGCTGGTGGCCCAGATAGAGCGCATCTCGCCCTTTGACAGCTTTCACGCCGGAAAAAGGGGTGAGTGCCGCAGTGCAAGTGTTGACTTGGCCTGCTTTCCCACTGCCCTGCCCACCTGCCATCCTTGCACACCAAGTTGCCTTGACTCCACCTTAACCCAACGCAGCTGCCTGCATATTTGATTTGGCCAAAGCGCCCTTTGTTCTGCTTTTTGGCTCACTTGCCATCATCATCTTCCCATCCGCATCTCTTTTGTTGCCATTTTGGGTTTTCACTCGATTCGCCCTTTTGTTTGGTTCCGCATTTGATTTGCGATTTATGTTATGCTAATTGCCGCCTGGGGTCCCGGTTCCCTTTCATCTCTTGGCCAGGCTTTTGGTTATTTCATACATGCTGCACTTGTCGGATATTTATTGGGTTATTAAACACATTATTCGATACATATGTTATGGTTTTCAATGCTCTCTGAAGTTTATAGGATTTCCCCTTTATTGCACACTAAAAGACCCCAACCTACTTACGTATTTTCACCTCGTATAAATTTGCACATTATTGCCAATTAGTATTGAGTGCTATTAACTGAAAACTAGTTGAAAAGGTTTTTCATGCTAAAGTTGGTAAATTTGTGAATTTAGAAGTGATTCCAATGTGATTAACTTACATTTAAATTCAATCAGAAAAACTTCTAGTTAAAAATGTTACAAAAAAATTCAAATACATTTAATCTTATCATATTATCAGATTGGAAATACAAATCTAATCGATCAATTCTAAGCAGGAATAAAAAAGTAATACTTAGCTTTCAAGCCAAAAAATGAATTCCCCCAAAACTAGCATCTTTGAAAGTCCACAAAAGAAATATTGCAAGGGTGCAACCCAAAGCCAGTTTACACTCTCCAATTTTAAGTTTTATGTGGGGGCGAAGCAGAAACTTCTGCTGGCACTTGATAATCGTTAAAGAGTAGATGAATCGTAAAGCGGGCAAAGGAACGTGAGCCAACTGTCGAATATCCTGTGATAAATGAGACACAAATGACGCTGAAGTTGGGCAGTGCGGTGCTGGTAAAGGACCTCGCCTGGCCGAACAAGAACACACACTTCAGCACGACAGTAACGAGGCGCCCAGGTGCCCACAGGTGCACACATACGGGGCTATGGAAGTACGAGGGCAGGTTAACCGCACGGACAGCCCGCAGACTCGGGCCATCGAAGTGAAGCTGCACATGCACTTACACGTGCTTAGCGGGCCTGATGAGCCAAAGGATGCTGAAAGGATGACAGAAAGGCCGGGGCGGGGGCGAAATCCCGTAGGACTGAGGGGGGGCCAGACGGAAAGGGCAAACGACAAAACGAAATTATGTCATACTCAAGTGCATTTTAAATATGCGAACGAGGCTAACTGAACATTAGCGAGCAAAAGGCAAGCACATTACCGAGCTAATTGGTCTCGTTTTTTACTTTTTGATCCTTTCAAGTCGCAGCCCGAGATTATCTCCCACACAAGCGGATTGTGTGGGGAAATTGGATTGGGATTGGGTTTGGGGATTGAGATTGAAATGGGAATGGGAATGAGAATGGGAAATGGAATATGCTCCTTGGCAGAGCATATTACTTGGCAATCAATTGGCGACTTTTAAGCTCTTTGGGATTTGTGTTTCACTCAATTTGCCATAAGGAAAGTGTGTCAAAGTGTGGCTCCGCAGATATTTCACAGTGGTTTGGCTTGAGGGGAAATCGAGTTTGCCAAGGAGCCGCAAATAAGTTGCACATAAAGCCAAAATGCATTGTTGTTTGTCTTGCAGTTTGCGGGTTACTGAACATCGGAGTTGCCGCCATTTTTGGGCCACAATCCTCGCACACCGCCAGCCACGTCCAGAGCATTTGCGACAACATGGAGGTGAGTATGCAGCCAAGAGCGGATATATTCCAGAGGCAACAAAACACACTTACTTGTTCCAGATTCCCCACTTGGAGAATCGCTGGGACTACCGGCTAAGGCGCGAGAGCTGCCTGGTGAATCTTTATCCGCACCCTAATACGCTCTCCAAGGTAGGCCCAATTCCCAATCCCTACGACTGCACATTGTTGTGATGGCTTTCGCTTACTTGCAGGCTTACGTGGATATCGTGAGACACTGGGGCTGGAAGACATTCACCATAATCTACGAGAACAATGACGGCATCGTGCGGCTGCAAGAGCTGCTCAAGGCCCACGGGATGACGCCCTTTCCGATTACTGTGCGCCAGCTGAGCGACAGTGGGGATTACAGGTAAGCCTGGTTAAGCGTCTCCAATGAGGGCATGTGCCACTTTCGGAGATCTCTCAAACAATTTGCATTAAATATTTACATTGTGTTTTCGTTTCTTCACCATTACAGACCCCTCCTGAAGCAGATCAAGAACTCGGCGGAGGCACACATTGTGCTGGACTGCTCCACGGAGCGCATCCATGAGGTGCTGAAGCAGGCACAGCAGATCGGCATGATGAGTGACTACCACAGCTACCTGGTGACCTCACTGGACCTCCACACCGTGAATCTGGACGAGTTCCGCTATGGCGGCACCAACATCACCGGCTTCCGGCTGATCAACGAGAAGATCGTCTCGGATGTGGTGCGCCAATGGAGCATTGACGAGAAGGGACTGCTGAGGTCCGCCAATCTGACCACCGTGCGCTCGGAGACGGCGCTCATGTACGATGCCGTTCACCTGTTTGCCAAGGCGCTTCACGACTTGGACACCTCGCAGCAGATTGACATCCATCCGATAAGCTGCGATGGGCAGAGCACCTGGCAGCACGGCTTCAGCCTGATCAACTACATGAAGATTGTGGAGATGAAGGGCCTGACCAACGTGATCAAGTTTGATCACCAGGGCTTCCGCACGGACTTTATGCTGGACATTGTGGAGCTGACTCCGGCGGGAATTCGCAAGATTGGCACCTGGAACTCCACCCTGCCCGATGGCATAAACTTCACGCGGACCTTCAGCCAGAAGCAGCAGGAGATCGAAGCCAATCTGAAGAACAAGACGTTGGTGGTTACGACTATTCTGGTAAGCTCTTAAAAGATTTTGATTTATTCAAAAATGACTATTCAAACCATTCCCTTGCAGAGCAATCCCTATTGCATGCGAAAGGAGTCAGCGGTGCCTCTAAGTGGCAATGACCAATTCGAGGGCTATGCCGTGGATCTCATCCACGAGATCTCCAAGTCCCTGGGCTTCAACTACAAGATCCAGCTGGTGCCAGATGGCAGCTATGGCAGCCTCAACAAACTGACAGGGCAAGGAGCTTACTTCGCTTTAGAAACTACATATATTAAATTAATAATATTAATAATTTTCAGGGAGTGGAACGGCATGATCCGAGACTTGTTGGAGCAGCGAGCCGACCTGGCAATTGCGGATCTCACCATCACCTTCGAGCGTGAGCAAGCGGTGGACTTCACCACGCCTTTCATGAACCTGGGCGTATCCATATTGTACCGGAAACCCATCAAGCAGCCGCCCAATCTGTTTTCCTTCCTGTCTCCCTTGTCCCTGGATGTGTGGATCTACATGGCCACAGCCTACTTGGGTGTCTCCGTGCTGCTCTTCATCCTGGCCAAGTGAGTATTCCTTTGGCAGAGACAACTTTCAGGCATAATTGTTCATTCTGTTTAGATTTACCCCCTACGAATGGCCAGCCTATACGGATGCCCACGGAGAGAAGGTTGAGAGCCAGTTCACTCTGCTGAACTGCATGTGGTTCGCCATTGGATCGCTGATGCAGCAGGGCTGCGACTTCCTGCCCAAGTAATCCTCCAACTTCGAATGCAGTGTTCCATCAGTCTAAAATATCCTTTTCCAGGGCTCTATCCACGCGCATGGTTGCCGGCATCTGGTGGTTCTTCACCCTGATAATGATCTCCTCGTACACTGCCAACCTGGCTGCCTTCCTGACTGTCGAGCGCATGGACTCGCCCATCGAGAGTGCCGAGGATTTGGCCAAGCAGACGAGAATCAAATACGGAGCCTTGAAGGGCGGCAGCACGGCAGCCTTCTTTAGGGTGAGAGTGCATTGGAGAGTGGGTAAAACTTAAGAGAACTAATTCATATTCCCCACAGGACTCGAAGATCTCCACATATCAGCGCATGTGGTCCTTCATGGAGTCGGCTCGTCCCTCGGTCTTTACAGCCAGCAACGGAGAAGGTGTAGAGCGCGTGGCCAAGGGCAAGGGTAAGTTGAGATGCCACGTTTACATGCACATATTTATTAATCATCCATCATCCAGGATCATATGCCTTTCTAATGGAGTCCACGTCCATCGAATATGTGACCGAGCGCAACTGCGAGCTGACGCAGGTGGGCGGCATGCTGGACACCAAGAGCTACGGCATAGCCACTCCGCCCAGTAAGTCCGGCAATATAATATGGGTTAATCAATTCCCAAATTAACTGGCGAACCTTTCCTCCCGCCCACAGATTCGCCCTATCGCACTGCTATCAATAGCGTGATACTCAAGCTGCAGGAGGAGGGCAAGCTGCACATCCTGAAAACCAAGTGGTGGAAGGAGAAGCGCGGCGGCGGCAAGTGCCGCGTGGAGACCTCCAAGTCCTCGTCGGCGGCCAACGAGCTGGGCCTGGCCAACGTTGGCGGCGTGTTCGTGGTACTGATGGGCGGCATGGGGGTGGCCTGCGTCATTGCCGTCTGCGAGTTCGTGTGGAAGTCACGCAAGGTCGCCGTGGAGGAGCGCCTAAGCGCGATACTGAACGAATGAGAAAAGTCGTAAACCCGGGACGAGTGGGTCTAGGCGATGTGGGTCCCGGGAGTGCAAGCGAAGATGCGCGCAGAGGCGGGAGCATGCAATCCGGTAGAGCATATATCAACAGCAATAGACGAAATAGCCAGTTGTCGACATCCCACGCAGATATGGGGCTTACACGAACTTCGGACGGATCAGCGTCAGGCGTGCCGAGGTTGCCACCAATGAAAATTTGCACCGATTTGAAGGCTACGTGGAACCAGATAGTAATATACAATTTAAGCAGCATATGCCTTTGAGAGGCATATGCCAAATATATATTTATACAGGTTATACTCCCTTTCGTAACATACTCGTACTAGCCATCTACATAAACTATACACTAAAACAGAGATGTCCACACAGTGCCCAAGAGGTAGCCGCAGCTCGCAGAAGCTGGCTCTCCTGGCCACTCTGCGGGCATCCCTGCAGTAAAGGAACCACAACGCAAAAACTTGCAACCAATCGAATCGTATTGCATTTATATTTGAAAGCATTTTTGGGAATTGACCTATAGGCGTAATTGTAGCTAAATTATTTATACACACGGAGCGATCAGAATGCATATAACCCAGAGAACAGGATCAGCGTATTCTCAACCCTAAGAAGCCGGACACAATTTACACACAACAAATCGAAGCCGATATTTTCGACGGACTTAGCCATTAGACCTAACCTAAGTGAGTTGTAACTCTTAGCTTAGACATACTATTCCCACTCTCCCCGTCTTCCCCAGCCATCTCTCTCCACCCTAAGATATAAGATTGTAAAATGTAATTACCAATCATACAGGCGATTCAGACAGACAATTTCATAAAATACTTACAATTAAATAAAACCAGTTAACAAAAACATCACATTGTTGACCGCATTGATATCCTTCGACGAACACCTGCGTCCGATTTGACATTTGATGTGGCTGTCGACGCCTAACCGCAAACTGTCAATCACCCGGCTTTTCCACATTCCCCCAATGAATTTTTCATGGCGCCTGCACACGCTCCGCTGCAAGTCTGTGGTGGATGGCATTAATTGGCTTTGTTTTATCAGCGAGGTAACCTCGTTACCTTTGCGGGTTTGGCTTTTTAGTCGCCTTTTGGGCATCCTGGCGTCATGCGGTCATCGGTTTGTCTACTGCTCCTGTGCGGGCTGCAGTTCGTCCTCCTGGTTCCTATCGAGGCCAATGACTTTTCCTCTTTTCTGAGCGCCAACGCTTCGCTGGGTGAGTTTTGCAGGAAACAACTATTTAAGAAAACTGAATGCTTATCGGATATAAACAGCCGTAGTGGTGGATCACGAGTACATGACCATGCACGGTCAAAATATTTTGGCTCATCTCGAAAAAATCCTGAGCGACATTATCAGGGAGAATCTGAAAAATGGAGGCATCAATGTGCGATATTTCAGCTGGAACTCGGTGCGATTGAAGAAGGGTAAGGACGAATGCCATATAAAGGATAAGATGCGTAACCACGTCATACGATTTCTTTGGCATTCGAAGTTCTGAAGCTAAAATTTAATCGACAAAAAACTTTAAAACCATTAGTCAGATTTGTACCCGCAAAGGGATGCTTTAAAATGGAAATTAAATTATATGCGCAGTACTCATCTTATTGTTTATATTAGCCTTGAAAAGAGTTTCCTTAATTCCTTGTCTCTGTGAACTGATGGAGCCTCTGATTTGTCGCAGATTTCTTGGCTGCCATCACGGTATCAGACTGTGATAATACCTGGAGCTTTTACAAAAACTCAATTGAGACCTCAGTGCTCTTGATTGCCATCACGGACTCCGATTGTCCTCGGCTGCCACTCAACAGGGCTTTAATGGTAAGATCAAACCCTCAGGCACCGTCGGTTTCTTCAAGATTACAATCCTTCTATGTCTAGATTCCGATGGTTGACCACGGCGATGAGTTTCCCCAAATGATTCTTGATGCCAAAGTGCAGCAGATTCTAAACTGGAAGACGGCTGTGGTTTTTGTGGATCAATCTATTTGTGGGTAGATCTATTCTAATTTATTTGGATATAGCTTCTAATACTTCATATTTAGTGGATGAAAACGCGGTTTTGGTCAAGTCAATTGTCCACGAAAGCACCACCAATCACATCACTCCCATATCACTGATTCTCTACAAGATCAATGACTCGTTAAGGGGACAAAAAAAGCGAACGGCTTTGCGCCAGGCCTTGGCACAATTCGCACCCAACAAGCACGAGGAGAAACGCCAGCAGTTCCTGGTGGTGTCTGCCTTCCACGAGGAAATCATCGAAATAGCCGAGACACTCAACATGTTCCACGTTGGCAACCAGTGGATGTTCTTTGTGCTGGATGCGGTACGTCGCGACTTTGATGCCGGCGCCGTCACCTTTAATTTGGACGAAGGCGCCAACATAGCGTTTGCCCTTAATGAGACCATGCCGGACTGCCAGGACACTCTGAACTGCACCATCGCCGAGGTGAGCCTAGCCCTGGTGACTTCCATTTCCAAGATGACTGTTGAGGAGCAATCTGTATACGGGGAGATTTCCGACGAGGAGTGGGAGTCCATACGCTTCACAAAGCAGGAGAAGCAAGCGGAGATTCTGGAGTACATGAAGGTAAGTGGCGTGTTCTTGAATAATAATATATACATTATATTATAGGGACATTTGTATCAATCTGAAATAGCTTTAATTTGAATTATTTTTTTAAGGACTACCTGAAGGCCAATAGCAGGTGTGCCAGCTGCTCCAAGTGGCGCATTGAGACCGCCATCACCTGGGGCAAAAGTCAGGAGAACCGCAAGTACCGTTCAGGTCAGTCTGACATCATTACCTCGCTGCTTTTGCCTCATAGACCGTTTCCCAATTAGAAGCTCCCACACGCGATGCTAAGAATAAAAACTTTGAGTTCATCAACATCGGCTATTGGAGTCCCCTGCTGGGATTCGTTTGTCAGGAGCTGGCCTTTCCGCACATCGAGCACCATTTCCGCAACATTACCATGGACGTGCTGACCGTGCATGTGAGTCTTTGAGCCAGGAATATAATCCTTATTATTGGTTCAAATCGCTCGTAGAATCCGCCCTGGCAAATCCTGACCAAAAACCAGCACGGTGTGATCATCGAGCATTCGGGCATTGTCATGGAAATACTCAAGGAGCTGAGTCGGGCCCTGAACTTCAGCTACTATCTGCACGAAGCCACCACCATGAGGGAGGATTATTCGTTTAGCACGACCTTGAACCCAAACGAAACAGTGAGATTATCCATCCAAGTTTGTGCTCTTTTTTTCATCAAGGATTTCTCAACAGGGCGAACTAGCGGGCTCAATGACCTTTCGCATACCCTACCGCGTGGTGGAGATGGTCCAGGGCAATCAGTTCTTTATAGCCGCCGTGGCTGCCACCGTGGAGGATCCCGACCAGAAGCCCTTTAACTACACCAAGCCAGTCAGTGTTCAGAAGTACTCGTTCATCACAAGGCAGCCGGACGAGGTGTCCCGCATCTACCTGTTCACGGCACCCTTCACCATGGAGACATGGGCCTGTCTGGTGGGCATCATTCTGCTGACGGCTCCCATGCTGTATGCCATCAACCGCCTCACTCCTCTGGAAGAGCTGCAAATCGTGGGATTATCCACTTTAAATAGTTGCTTTTGGTACATCTTTGGAGCCCTGCTTCAACAAGGCAAGTTTAGGAGCAATACTCGCAGGTTCTCCAACTGAGTTTTCCTCTTTAAACAGGTGGCATGTATTTACCCCGAGCCGACAGTGGCCGCCTGGTAGTGGGCTTCTGGTGGATCGTGGTCATTGTGCTGGTTACCACCTATTGTGGCAACCTGGTAGCCTTCCTCACCTTCCCCAAGTTTCAGCCGGGCGTCGACTACCTCGGTCAGCTGCAGCGCCACAAGTCCATCTCCCAGTACGGACTGCGCAACGGAACCTTCTTCGAGAAGTACGTCCAGACAACGACCCGGGACGACTTTAAGTACTACATGTCGCGGGCAACCATTTACGGGAGCGGCCAGGACGAGGACATCGATGCGGTGAAGAGCGGACAGCGCATCAACATCGATTGGCGCATCAACCTGCAGCTGATCGTGCAGCAGCACTTCGAGCGAGACAAGGAGTGCCGCTTCGCCCTGGGCAAGGAGAGCTTCGTGGACGAGCAGATTGCCATGATAGTGCCGTCGCAGAGCGCCTATTTGCACCTCATCAACCGACACATCGACAGCATGTTCCGCATGGGCTTCATAGAGCGCTGGCACCAGAAGAACCTGCCCAGCGCCGACAAGTGCAGCGGGAAGAGCGCCCTGCGCCAGGTCACGAACCACAAGGTCAACATGGACGACATGCAAGGCTGCTTCCTAGTTTTGCTTTTGGGATTCGTGCTGGCAGTTGTCGTCGGCTGCTGCGAGTTCTTGTACCACCGGTACTTCGTGCTCAGCGACAGCCGCAAGCGCAAGGAGTTCACCATCTGACCACTGACCACAACACGTACCGTGTAAAATAGTTCGTTTAATGTTTGAAATTACTTTATGAACATCAATCTGCATACTGCATTAAAGAGTAGCTAGCAACTCGATCAACATCCCGCACTGTTACACACACTCTATGTGGAGTTGGCGTTGGGTCCGCGACGGCGTCCGAAGCCCTGGACAACGTTGACGAATCGACGGTTGTACTGGATCCTGCGCTTGGCGCGTCCGGTCTTCTTCTTCTTCTTTTCCTGCTTCTCCACCTTGGGGGTCTGTCCCTTGACCTTACCGGCTCGCGCCAGAGAGCCGTGCACCTTACCACCAAGCATGGGAATGTTGATGTCCAGCTCGAAGGAGCTGAGCGCGGTCACGGGCGTCTCGTTGGCCAGGGTGGTGCCCTCGCAGTTCAGGCTGAACTCCTCGCAGCTGAAGCCATGCAGCTGGGCCAGCTGGTTCTATCGGTTGGATTGGCGGATTTGAAAGAGAAACAACATTTAGGTTAGGGTCGCTCGTTTGTTGTTGTGCGTCGATGAGCCCACTCACCTTGACTCCGGCAATGGTGGCATCCTGGGTCACCTCCAGGGCCTGGATGGTCTCTAATCCACGTACGAACAGCTGCATCTTGACTCGCTCTGCAAAGGAACCATGCCTGTAATTAGTTTTCATTTTGGCAGTGCGACGGAACACGTGTGCGCGTTAAGACGACTTTTTGGCGCCGTTTTAAGCCTTTTCTAGCTGACATTTCATGCGCCGCACACTCAGGCCTCCTTCGTACACACATTCCGCCGGTAATTCCCATTTATAGGGTGCATTTTCTATTATATTTCCGCAAAAAATCGGCTGCTCACCTTATAACTTGGTGTGCGATCCCGAAAAAGAAAGATGGCGGCTAGGGGTGCAGGAAACATCGATGTTCTGGAAAATTGGAGACATCGATGTATATTTTTGACTATCGATGTTTTGGTGCCATCACGTTTCAAAGAACTAAATGAGTATAAAATCAATCAGATAGTTCATGTTATTTTACCACAATGCAATCAAAGTTAAAAACAAAAAATACAATACTATAAAAGATCGCTAATATTAATTTATAATATAATACTGATCTAAAAAACTTATGTTTTAGTTATTCAAATCCTGAATATATTTGTTATACCAATTTTATTTTGTAATTTAGGATATTTTCAAATTTTTAACATTTTATAGAAACATTGTCGATGTATTGCTGATGAATCGAAAAAAACATTAAACAATTTTGAAAAACATCGATTTGTCATATTATCAAATCATCGATATTTTTCCATTATTTCCTTTGTTGTCAAAATATCGAAACTGCGATATTCTTATTTATTATTTTTGGAAGTCTGGCTACAAGGGTAGACGACGACCGAAAATCTGGCAGCGCTGGTACTCACGAAAGTTCTGGCAACGCTGGATATTCGATCGATCTGAAAACTTCCAGGGCCGGCCGCCAGGTGGGCACTAAGTCGTTAGAAAGCTCTCACTCGCAGTTCTTAAACTGACCCATAGCTGGCGGCGCTGGTCTTTGTACTCCAATCACTCTTATCGATTTAGCCTTGTATTTATTATTGAGTAGAGTTTTGATCTGATCTGTTATTCTTATCACCTCTCATGGTTAGAGGTAAAATGAAAGCCAAAATATATAATTAAACGACGTTTATTATGTATAACTTTAATTGTGTTTCTTTCTGAAATTTTAAGGCATGTAACTGAATTCTGTAAAAAATTAAATTAATATAATTAATTGTATTTTAAGAGCTTAATTTGTTGTATTTGACATTTAACAAGTACCTACTTATTTAAAGTAGAATATCCTGTGCTTAACTCCCAAGTTTCGCTTCTAACAACCTCACTCCAAGCTATTGGATTTTGGTCCTTATCCTTCTGGATCTTCTATATGTTAATTAATTACCATTTAACGGAATAAAACTTCAAAATTTTATTTACATTTTGTATTAAAAAATATTTAGAAGTTTAAAATTTATAGGTAATCTCCGGAGTCCCGTTCAAAAAAAGTTGTTGTGTCCTGGACTCTATTACTTACTGAAAAGATCGTAAATGGACAGTCTGGCTGACGCCCTGCTAAGCCCGCACACCCCGCTTACCTCAATCTGCGCAAAAATGGGAATTACGTTGAGCCCGCCGCCGCTAGTCCTGGCCCGCGCCCGTCTTGACCCAGTTTCCGTGGGTTACTCATGCGCCTGCGCCTGCTCCTAGTCCCGGCCAGGCCCTTTGTGTGAGCCGGAGAAAGGACAACAGAGGAGACGCTGTGTGTTATTCTACGCCATTAGAACAAATATTGCCGCATTGTTTGTCAAACAGGACTAGATTAGTAACATAAACATTCCGTCATAGAATGCAAATCATAAGCCGATTTGACAAATTTGCACGAATTATCTGCAACTAATGAGTGTGGCTTAAATTGTTCGGGATCCTTCGAGTGTCTGGATATGGGACAGAAAGGTCTCGCATGCTGAAAGGACTTTGAGTATTTTAACGACTATATATTCATCTCTGTATATTAATAGGTTTGATATCCAGATAGCAGATGCGACATTCGATATTTCGGTAACCCTTCGACGATTTCCACCTTTCGATGTTCATTTTGGATAAATAAATGGCGCATGCGATCCTCTCTCCCTGTTGTCCACTTCAAAGTGGATCTCCTGGAGGCCCATTCTCTGCTCATATGCTCGGATTAGTTTGGGATTAGGGAAAGAGATCTCCTGGATTTGCGTAAACTCATTTGCCAGACCTTGTGGCTGAATCAAGGCTTGGGAAATGCATCCGCTTTCGGTTCCCCCGCGAGGCCTCTGCTGCTCTGCTTCTCCTGGAAGAAATCGGCCGCTCTGTAATCTGATATTTTTGCATGTTTGCAAACAAAGGCAGCGGAAAAACAAATTACTGTTGACCATAAAAACAGCGGCAACAATTGCAAAATCGGCTTAGCCTACCGCCCTTCGTCTTCCTCTCGTTCCTGCTTGCTGTTTTTCCGGCACGCGAATTTCCTAATTTTCATTCACCTTTTTTGGTTATTTTCCCATATGCCCTCGATGTTCGGACACACATCGTCTTATCATTACTTATCCTGGGGGCGGTTGCGTTTGATCCCTTTATGCCAATGATTCTGATGCCATGGGAAGCAGGAGAACCAGTGAAGTCAACCAGTTTCCGCAGTGAAATATTAAGTAACTCAATCCATATTCAATCTGCATCAGGTGAAATGGATATGCAAGGGTGGCTTTGAAAGTTATAGTTTACAGTTATATTGTTACAGAACTGCCTTTAAAATAAATCAAATTAATGCTAAGCAATTTACTTTAGTTTAAGCTCAACAAATATATTAATATCTTGATTTTATATTGGTTATTTCCTTATTATTTTAATAATTTCATATTCGAAAACTAATTCAAAATGTTCTCCATAACTAACAAAGTAAAATTAATTTTGTGATGAATAAGTGGATTTTCAATTTATTTACTGCATTCAATTTTAACAGATAACAATATTTTAGTTATATTTGCAACAACAAGAAACAAGTTTATTTGTGTCGTTGAAAATACTTAAAATTTTCTTTATTGATAATAGCAATAGTTTAGTTCTACCTGTTAATTAAACAATTAATTAATTTTTATATAGCTACTAGCTGGCCGGACGAACTTTGTTTCGTCTCTTTTTTTTATATAGTTCTATATCGATAATAATACGCTTATTATTTTTTTTATTTTAATTTTTTTTTTTTTTTTGATTTGACTCCCATAATGTAAATTTGTAAATATTTTTGTGGTTCGTTTGGAATTGGCAACCATGAGCCCATTTTATGATAAACTTGGCCTCTGATTTTGAATGTAGAATTATATTGTTGACCATTTTCATTAATATTTCTATTTCTGTTGTCATTTGAAAGCATGAATTGAATGTCCTAATTGACTTAAGGAATATGTTAGAATCTGGATCCGTTCCGATAAGTAAACCATTCCATGATTCAACCAGCACTGCCACCAAAATATTATTTGAGTGTTTAAAACACAAAACATGACGTAAATTTCATGGCTTCCACGTCCATAGATTTCAAATTTCTAATCTGTCAGTCGGCAGGCAGCGACTAAAGCTGTATTGCGGACTACCCTTATCACTTAGAGGTACGAAAAAAAGATGTTAGTCTATTCTCAGACCTACTGAATCTGCAAATAAAATATCATGATAATCGGTCGAGCCGTTTCGAAGGAGTTTTCTGTCCAACACGACAATAGAGAATTTTATATATATAGATTAAGTTATCTTCATATATACGGATTTTTATTGCCTGATAAAAATCCAAAAATATAAGACAAAAAATATATAGAAACAAGACAAGAAGTATACTTTGGCAAGCCGACATGTAACTAAAAATCCGATGGAAATTTTATACTTTTGCATAGTACTTATTACTTATATTTTTTATCCAGAAATTTCTTTGCGTCGCCAGAATATATTTTTTTGTTTTTTTTTTCAAAACCTGCGTTTATCTTCCCGTTAAATTTGAAGTTTATGCAGAATTTATATATTTGGGTTTTAAGCAGTGTGGATAAAACAAGCAAGTAGTATACATATATTAAGTCGAAACGGACCAGATGGGACATTTTTTAATATATTTTTCAAAAGACAGTTTTTTACATAGAAACAAAAAATAAAGCAAAATATTTTAATTATCCTTCGATACCTCAACAATTACACGCCAAAAGGAAATCCTTTATTGGAAAGACACTTTAAAGATAAACGATTTTTCTAGCACCATGAATATTCATTGATAAGGTCTCGAGTATGTAATTTATTTACATTTATTTATATATATGGCCGAGATATATAACTATACAATTATTTAATTGAATTCCTTTGTAAATTTTAGATAATAATCCATCGAAAAATCCTTAACACTCACAGCGATTTATAAGACAGCCAGAAAGACCAGTTTAAACAAATCAGATTAAAACACCATATTTTAATATTGTGATATTTTTAATACTATTAATGTATATTAACCTATATATATAAAACTTATGGTAGATATTTACAGAAAGCCACACAGTTACACAGTAACAGCCGTAGAGGAAGAATAGTGTATTCTAAATTGTCCTAAGTTAAACGACGACGATCATTTCCGGTTCCGGACTGGAGGTATTTGAAGAGAAGGTGGAGTCACAGCTCTCGTCCTTTTCGCGTTTTTCCCGTCGCTCGCGAGCCCGTCGGTTCTGGAACCAGATCTTCACCCGGGTGTTGGTCAGCTCCAGGGTCTCGGCCAGCTTGTTGGCATCCTCGGCGCTCAGGTAGTTGGACTCCTTGTAGGCACTCTCCAGCGCCTGGAGCTGATGCGGCGTAAAAGGAATGCGGGGCAGACGGCCAGGAGTGCGTTTGGCGGGACCACTTTGCCGCAGGCCCCGGGGAAGCTTGGGAGGATGGTAACGGGTGTACTGCAGCCAGTCGTACACCGGCACCTGACCCTCCTCCGCAGCTGGCGGAGATGCTCGGAGCTCCTTGATGGGATGGCAGGCGTACGGATGGAATTGCAAGCTGCCGCGTAGTCGTTGCATTACTCCCATGGAGGCGTTTGTGCCCACATATCTGTCGCCTGCACGGTTCAGGATATACTCGATGCTGAAGTCACTCATCCTTGCGTGATCCTCTCGCCGGGCTGGTTCAAGTGCTACTGCTGAGTTCGCTGCGCATCCCCGAGCTATTTATCCAAGGACAGCCCATCGCCGCCATTTGCATTCGAGAGAGACAGTACGGCCATCCTTGTCTCGCAGGACGAAGTGCTGCCTGGCCCAATACAAATCTCATTCGGAAGCAGCGAGGCGTTTAATAGGCGTTTCCCAACCTTGGCCAGGTAGCCCACCAGACGGTTGTCTCTGGCCAGGGCTCAATTATATTACCCTTATCAGCGGTTGAGATAAGGAACGGGAAGGCAATACAGAACACGATTCCATTAGCAATTGTATCTGACTTTCAATCAAATGTTCGCGGTTACAATGTTTGCTCTTACAGCTTCTGTTTTATGTTGATATCTTCATGCCCTAACCGGGAGCTGGGAGTGGTGAAAACCCTTAATGGTAAAAAAGAGGTATTACATTTTATCATTGCCAAATTAAAATAAATTAGAAATAACAATTTACGAGGTCAAACATTTATATTATCGTTAATTACTATTCTAAGCCACTGATCTCATATTTGAATTATTATACCCTTGCAGGGTATTATTTTATGAATCATATAGTATTTTATAGTAAAGTGTAATCATTTTTAAGATAACTGTAGGTATGTATTTAATATTAAATAAATAATTATTATTGAAAGAACTAGATCCCAAAATTCCCAGCATTTTTCGAATTTACCCGATATAAACATTAATATAACTTGTGATTGAAAACAACCTTTTGCTTTGATCTTAAAGTTTTCTACAAAATAATTATTTTAAAGAACACTGAAATGTAAAAAATAAATAAAATTTTAATTTTAAGAAACAATATCAAAGAGCATGCAGCCTTCGGTACCTCAAAACCTCGAATTACAAACCAATTTTGTATAGTTTATAATATGTTGTGGTTATGGCAGTGGCTTCCAGGGTGGTTGTGGTACTCCTCCCAATCCACTGCCATGTTTTCGGCCGTGCCCTCCAATCCCATCCATCCCAAGCCCATCCCTTCGATGGGAAAACAAGTTGAGCCTGATAGATTTTGATGCGCGTATGTTTTGATTGATTCGTAAAAGTGTTTTCACAACAGTTGCCTTTGGGAAACGAGTTTTGCGGCAACCCTCGCTTCTCGCGGGTCTCGAAGAGTATCAATTACACTGTTAATTGCGAATAACCATCGGATAGTCAGCATATGGCAGATACAACGAAGAACGCCAGACAAAACGATGGAGTACAAGGTTTACTAATGACATCATATAATGTATTTACCAGTTTTTGTTAGAAACATGCAATCAGATGATTCAATGATTCTAATACCTCATACAAACCTTCAAGATTCGGCGATGAGTTGTTTAATAAATTAAGCTAGTCAGCAGTTGTACTTCCCCGAGACAAAGGTTTCTGAAGTCATAAATACACATAGTAAGTGGGTAAGCTTCTGTTAACTTTAATTGGTCAACAATCTTGGTTAATAAATTCTAAAAAATATATTTCATACAACAATATATACCATATTTTATCTTAATTTCTAGTTACTTATTCAGAAATGTAAAATAATTAAAAAAGAACTTGGGAAATTGTTCACGGAAACGTTTATCTCCCTTCACGGTAATCGAATTTGATCAACTTCCGTTTCTTTAATATCATATCAAATTTTCAAGGTGTAACCTAGGGTCGGCGTATGATAGCAGCTATCATGACATCCGCTGTCAACGTTCTACAGCTTTATATATGTATAATATATATGTAGATTATATTGATTCTTGAGACCCCAGAGATTGATTGAAATTTCTTGGAAAAGTAATAATTTATAAGCTCATATCAGTTGATTACTAAGACTCCTCAAGATCATAAAAGCTGAGGGGTTGATATCAGCAGACCTAGACCTGGCACAATTTGTGCACTTATTATTATAACTCAATGGTAACAAGAAAGGAAACTAATATCGGCAAGCCGAAGCTTAAATACCCTTGCAGTAAGTACTTAAAGTTTTGTATATTTATCTTATTTAACATAAGATAAATTATTTGAAAGCAGCAACTCCAAATAAAATGTTGAGAGCGAACTAAATGTTGCTAGAAACAAAGCCAAACAGCCGTAATTTTGTTTTCAAAATAAATGAATTGATTTATTCCTATATCATATAGTAGTAGTAGTCCGATAAAACAAAATGGTCATATCTTAAGGTTTATTAAAATAAGTTGAAAACTGGCTGTTATATTTTTTTTCTTCAACATTTTTCCGATCGTTCTTATGGCATCTATATGATATAGTCGGCCGATCCGACCCGTTCCGACTTATATAGTAGTGAGAGCATATAGAAGACTACCTGCTAAGTTTTATTCAGAAAGCTTCAAAACTGAGGGACTAGTTTGCGTAGAAACGGACGGACGGACAGACGGACATGGCTAGATCGACTCGGCTGTTGATGCTGATCAAGAATATATATACTTTATAGGGTCGGAAATGTATCCTTCACTGCGTTGCAAACTTCTGTCTAAAATTATAATACCCTGCAATGGTATAAAAATAGATAAATAAATAATATAAAACAATTTAATTCTACAAATTATTTAAGTGGGATAAGCATTCCTTAAAAACTGGCTCAAGTCGCAAAGTTCCTAATCTGGTCAATCTTTATTGTGATATATTTTATTTATAATTATAGATAGTGTAAAAAGACTAACTAAAAGTGGTAAATAAATTCTTAAAAGTCCTAGAATTATACTTAAATCTAATGTTTGATTTGATAAATTACAACTTTTGTCAAGCGCTTTTAGGTCTAGTTTGCTGTTTCTATATACATTAATTTTTTCATAATCTATGGAAGAGGCTTATCCTTAAATGAGATTAACAACATTTGAACTCTCAAGTGCGTACGAGATAATACGAGCGCACTTCGCAATAAAACCTCTTCGATTAGATTAACTATTCTTTACTTGTACTCAATCTGGTTATAATACATCTAATATGGTATTTTACTGATGCGTCCTGATTGCGGTAGGTTTTGTGTTAAAATTTCTGGGTAATATCAGGACAATTATCTGCCAATTATCTGCCGCTTGTCGTGTAATTGTCAACTAATTTGAAATTTGCACAATCTCAAGCCTGCAATTACTTTGGCGGAAGTGGTTGCCAGGAGGAACTAACCGTAGATTGTCCCGAGCGATACGCTCGTTTACTCACTCGCACAAAGGACCTGGGATCCGAGATCCGACAGATACCTAAAAGAGAGTCCTTTTTAGTGCAATCCTGCGGTTTAGCGGAGCTGCAACCTAGACCTCAGCAGATGCAGAACTTTTTAGTTTCCTTGGCCGACGTGCATTTCGATTGATAGGAATAGAAGTCCAGTCGACTGATGCTTGGCACCCGGATGGAGATCCTTTGAGTCCCCTCATCCCAGTTTACCGTGGCCTCGAAGAAGGCGTGGCCTGGCTGGGCGTAGAGCTGCAGCAGATAGGCGTTCGTGTTACCCCTTTGCTGCAGCGATACTACCCGTTCCACCCTCAGGCGATGGCACTTTTCTGCTCCTTTTTTCCCCGCCACAAACTCATTAATGGCCTCCACCAGCTGAGCGGACATGGCCCCGAGCCTGGCATCCGTTGATGGCAACTCGGTGAAGCTGTCGCAGCCGCACCAGTGATCATCGATCCCAGCCTGTGAGCAATTCCGGGACCAGGCCATCTCTTCGAAGACGCTGTGGCAGGTGGGACAGCCCTCGGGGCGAGGTAGCTGCTCTGGCGGGGTGTCCAGTCTCAGAATGTGATTCAGCGTGGCATGAATGTCGTATGGCGATGTAAGACGATTCCGGTTCGTCCGCAGGTTAAGCATGAATTCAGGGTACTTCTCGCGAATCCATCGTGGCACGCGCATATAAAGAAAGGGAAGCCGTTCCTCCAGGAAACCGCTGTCCAATTTCCGCAACTGACCAAACCTGCTTCCATGGTCACTAAAGAAGATGATAATGGTGTTGTCCATGACGCCGTTCTTGTCCAACGACCGCATGTACTGCACCATCCTCGCATCCATGGCGGAAGGCAAGGAGAAGTCGTTGTGGCTAAAGGTATTCGTCCAGAACATGCCAAAAGAGGTACGATTTCTGTTCGTCCTGGTGAATTGAACGGCCAAGTCATAGATGTACTCGCCGGAGGACCTGCGGCCCAGGCAGAAGGGCATCTCTCCCATATGCGTGGTGTTCAGCTCCTTCTCCAAGGCCAGGATCATTGGTCGGCCGTAAACATCCGTCGGCGGATTGCGAAAGCCCCTGCTCATAAAGTCGAATGTGGAGTACTTGCTCCAGTCCTCGGCGAAGGCTGTTGTGTAACCCAGCGCCTTAAAGTCCTTCCACATCAGGGGGCAGGCATCCAGTCCACCGACCTCGTTCGGCCGGCACCTCTCGTTCGCGTAGGTCTTGTTGAATCCGGTCAGCAAAGCCATCAGGTTCGGGAATGTGTTATCGCCCATCTAGGGAAAGATAGGATAGTGAGTAATAAGTTCAATTTATCGCTATAGATACATTTTTATCGAGAATGCTAATATTTATATGTATGAGGTTTGTTTATACTTTTATATATTATTTATTATTAATAATAGAACACAACAAATGATAACCATTGAGGGCGTTTCAATATGTATTAAAACCTTGAGAGGTCTAAGCATTTGTATATACTTTTATGTATTATTTACTATCCAATTTAAAATATAACACAAAAAAAAAACCATATATTAAAAACCGTGAGATAACTTTTTAATTGTAAATCACTACGATTATGGTTTAATTCTTATTTATTTAAATAGATAATACCTTGTTGTAGCCCTGCAGCTCGTACCAGTGCTGGCTGTTCAAGTACTCGTACATGAGGGGCATGGTCAGCTGGAAATTCATTCGGGAGACGGAATCGATGCCCCAGAGCAGGACGCTGGGCCGTTTGCCCGAAGCCGGAACGGAATCATTCCGTGGATGCACAAAACTAAAGGCGTCCGATTGTGACACCTTGTCGTACGGACTTTTCCGGCATTCAGTGATCATGGCCGTGACTTCAGTTGGGACTTGAAAGTCCTGGGGAAATTCCTCACACGGAAGCAGCCTGTCAAAATGGGCCCCCATTTTAGTGGCCATCTATATTTGGCACTGCGCGACTTACTTGTACTTGTGGTCCGCCATGATCCGCTCTCCCGCTCGGAGGATCCGCTTGTAGCAGCAGGTGGAATTTTCATCGTTCTTGTGAAGCCTGTAGGTGCCGGTCGTTAAATTGAAGTTCACTGTGATCATATCGGGACTCTTATCGCATTCTATATAGTTATGCTTCCGGTAGATCTTTCGGATGTTGCTAGCGAAGGGATCTGGATGGCGCATTTGACACTCAGGGCTATTCACAAAGTATTTCTGTCCTGTTGCGGTTTCCAATAGATAAGAGGCTTTCGTGGTGGTCTCAGCGGCAATCTGTTCCACAGAACTCAAGACTTGCAGCGTTGTACGCTTATCCTGTTGAGCTTCTGTAGTCCATTCTTCTTTATCTTCTGATTCCATAACATATCCGGCACTCGACAAAGAGTTCTCGTTAATCTCAGTCTGACTGCTCGGATCTTGTAGGATATCTAAAAGACGAGAAGGAATCCGTGCCTCTACCGTACTGGTCTCCAGTGAGAGCTCCCAAGGACTCCCAGAAGTCGCCGGAAAACTTTGGGTACTGCTCTCCAGGTGATCCTCCGTAGAACTCATTACATAGAACACAATCACAAAGAGGGACATGCACAGAACACACACTTTTCCTATCCATTGTGGGGATTTCTCTTCCATGGGTTCTCCCTCATCCGCTGGAATTAGCTGATATTTAATTGTCGACATGCTGCCGGCGCTATCAATACCATTTCCGCACTCTATTTAAATAATACTGGGTAGGGAGCGGACCTTTCTCCGTATGACCACTCCGTTCGCGTAACCAGTCACAACTGCTCAACTGGCATTAGTTCAAGCGCGCTGCGGATATATTATTATCGCGCCGCCGAACGTTCTGAGTTAGGCAGAAGACGTCATGTTCCGGCAGAGCTAACTTACGGGCTCACCAAACGCAAAAGCTCAATTTTTAGTTGTAAAGCTACAGATGATGTGAATTATTTTTTCAATTCTCAAATTTTATTCTAAGCAAAAAGTTTGGGGGATTGACTAATTAAGTGGGAAACACTTGGATCTGAAAAAATGAGTTTTTAGCCTCGGTGTTGTTATGGGGTTGTAAGCTCCTCGATCACAGATAAAATGCAAAAAAATTATCTTGTAAGCCCACTATTTATACCCAGTATTCGCAGAAAGAAGGGGAATATATTTTTTGATCATGTATCACAAAAAAATTACAAGTGGAGTTTCAAACAAGTTTCTTGCAGCTTACAATTTGATTATTACGAATTAATTAAATTTGATTGACAAAAAAAAAGAAAACTAAAAGGAATTATATAATATAAATATTTAATACTTACTTATTATCCCACAATTACAGATTTACAGCTACAGTTTTGCATTTATAGTTCTGCATTTCCTCTACATTTAAGGAATATTTTTACAATATATTTCTTCTTCTAAATTTTTCAAAAGCTAAATCAAAATAGAGTGAAACGAATTATTGACTTAAAAGTAGGCAACACTTTTACGAACTTAGTACCTGGTATGATATTTTCTAGGGTTAAGTTATTTCTTATCAAATTTGTCACTACTTACCAATAATTAAAAATTTTATCTTGTCACCTTATCACTTTAATTGACTAAACAAAAGAACTAGGGTATTCACACATTCTACGCTACGTATAAAGTTTATGGGTGTTTATGGGTATAAAGTTTATGGGTGGTTTGTTAAGCTTTCAATAAAAACATGGGCAAAAAGAGACTCATGAATCCATTGTTCATTCTTAAGCACGATCTTGACGAATACCTTGGGTACTAATTATGTGTAGTTAAATTGGCGAAACAAATACATATATTGGCGGTCAGGCCTTTGGGTTGAACATTATGAGTAAATCTCAGTGGTTTACATTATCTGTTAATTTCTCGTAGTGCTTAATTTTGTTTTCCACTGTTCAAAGCTTCGTGTTCTTTGGAGAGGAATCACAAAATTAAACAATTAGTAATTAGCATATTGCAAATTTTAGTAAGCACATGTAAGCTTTGTTTATTTGCATTTTTTTTCTGCTGCCCAAAAGAGCAAGTCGTCAATATCGTTTGTGTTCTGCGAAACACTTGTAAGCTTCGTTTTTTTGCATTGTTTTTTTTAGCTTCCCAAAAGAGCAATCCGTCAATGTCGTTTGGGTAGTGCTGTGCTTCTCAAAATGTTTGGCACTTATCGAACACGGATGTCATGTCCTCCATGTACACCTAATTACTCTTTTGCACTTGATCTTCGGTCTTTTGCAGTCGATCGTGCATTTTCTTCACCTGATTTTGAGAGAAGCAGAATATCAATTTAGAACTTGGTAAAATAATAATAATCCCACTAAAATAATACATTTTTAGTTCTCAGCATAGATTTCTTTTCAGATTCTTACACTGCATATGGCATTGTAATAATTCTACTATGGTTGCCATTAAAGGCTGATAATCGATGAATAAATATTCATCGCGTTGATGAGCTTTATGGGTTCTGCCTGGATAAAATGATTGAAATAGTTTAATTATTTCAAATTCTTCAAAGATATATATTTCCTATACAAGAATTTATTTACATGTGTCATGGTCATGTCGGCATAAAAAATAATAATACAAATCAAATTTCTAGAGGTGTACATATATACATACGTGCTGAACCTGCAAATTTTCGTCACAAATTTTCACTTCCACTTAAAAGTGTCGTCTTTATGGTGACCTGTTAAAAAATTGGTAAATTGACCGCAAACGTAACACCCAGACTCTTAATTAATTGCAATAAATCACATCGAAATATGATCTACCTCTGTTGTATCATCACTCTAGAGGTTATATGGTATGTATAAAGGGTCATCATTTTTGTAATTGACCAGCCTTGAGTACAATTTCGATGATAAACCGAAGCTGACCCTCAGTTGTAGGTTTAAATTACGGTAGTTTAATTTTTAATTTAAAGAAAACCACTTTGCCCTCCGTTTTAACACAATCGATTAAAGATCATATAAATATTAAAGTGTAAGAGTGTAACAGGCCTAATGTCCTGAAATAATTAAATTTACTTGGCATCTGGTCTATCCGAACAGGAAAGTAGTTAAAGTAGTTTAGCTGACTATCCAACTATTATGTTAGCAATGATAAATCCGTATGTCAAACGAGCAAGTCTTATACTTGTATCCCCAAAAGCATACTTTAAGCTGTATCGTTCTTATACATAAACAATAAAACGGTCTTAATTATGAACTGTAAAATAAAATGGTTAAAATGAATATAATCTATATATTAAAGTATTTTAAGGCCTATGACTGTAGCATAACCCATGCAGAGAAAGTTCACTTTACTTATATATTAATTACTAAGGTTCCTTTTAGCCCTTAACATTCCAGTGCAGTTTGAATCTACTATACAAAATACATTGACTAATGTAGGCACTTGTAGGCACTATTTTCTATCTAAAATCGTATTAAAAGTGGCACAAACCCGTGAAATCCAAACAAAAGTCCTTTTTAAATCGAGTTTTCATTGTTTTATTTCAATAATTTAAGTCATTTAAAAATGTACAAGTACAATAATATACGTATACATAATCCAATATGTATGTATACACAAAACTTCATAAATAATAAAATGTTCAAGAAACGCATTACAAATGCTATGCATGTACAATATCCAAGTCTGCCAAATGTTTCGCTGCGCCCCCCCGGCTGGCCACGACCACAAAAGAGGTTACGGCCCAGAGAGGGGAGTAAAAATGCGGCCGCATCGTGACAAAAAATACATAATTTCAGTTTCATTTGTTATACATAGCATATAAATTACATAATACATTTAATTCGTAATGCCATTGCATACATTGACGTTTACACTTATTGTTCTTTTGACGACTTTTAGCTAAGTTTCTGTTACATATATCCGTATGTTCGTAGCGGCCTTCTAACGGCCGCATTGCTACTGTTGGTGAGTTGATTGGTAGGTTGGTTGGTTGGTTGGTTGATTGGGTGATCGGTTCTGCAGCATCTGTTGTTTGAAAGAAGTTCTGCTACCGATGCCCAACACCTCAGAGGCCGCACTATCGCGCACAGAGTACGCGTAGTGCGAGCGATTGCTCATAACAATTTCTAATACATATGCATGGTAATATTTCATCAACGACTGCTCTACTGTATACGCAATCCGTAATGCGTCTCTAACCTCGGTGTATATCCTATATATACGTATATGCATGTATATATCTATATCTGCTTAACGACTTCCACTAGTGCTGCTCCGCCCTTTTACGCGTTGAATATCTCTACATAGTTGGCCGGATACAGGCCGACGCGACCATTCATGCGTCCCTTGCACCAGCCTTGTTCGTCTTCATCTTCAAGCTTCTCAAAAACATCACCTGAAAGCGTAAAAGGGGGATGCGGAGCGTTAGAGATTATCATATGGAGGGCTTCGCCCGCAACGCACCTTGCTTGAATGTGAGCTCATCACTTTCAGCGCCCTCGTAATCATACAGCGCTTTGACCGGCACGCCCGGCTCACCGTTGTCCACCAGCACGTTGTCGCCCTCGTCCCATTCCTCCTCCTCGTCGAACGGATTTGCATCGACTTTGCCGTTGCCGTTGCTGTGTATACAAATTGAAATCAATTAGTTCAATGAAAATGAGCGCATTCAACGCGACGTGTCTCTGGCCCAGGCGAGCACTCGTGTGTAATTCAAAACAATACAAACTGTTTCAACTTACGTTACGCTCGGATTGCGATTCGATGCCGCCGCTGCCGTTGCCGCCGCTGCCGTAGCTGACGCTGTCGCTGTGCCGGCAGCAGCCGCCGATGTTTTGGCTTCTGATGTGGTGGCTGAGGATTGCGTGGCCACAATTTCGCTCTTCACGCTCGCTCTGCTGCTGGTGCTGCCCAGCGTGCTGGTGTTCTTCTTCAGGCTGTTTGTTGTGGAGTATTCCTGTCGGAGAATCAGTTTAGTATGCTTTTAATTAATGGGTACGGTCGAATAGGGAGGCGGTTGCTTACGTGCACATCTTCGGCCACAGGTCGCTGATTGATGAGCGTGATGGGTGCTGCCGGCAGTGCCTCTTTTGATTTGTTGCCCTTGGCAATGTCACGGAACTCCTCCGTGTATTCCTGTTAACAAACCGGAAGTTCCATTAGGCCCTTGACCTATGGCACAATAATGTAGCCCCTACTCACCACAAATGATGGCCAGTTCATGGCCATGTTAATACCATGATTATTCGACCACCACTTCAAGTCTTTCTGCTGGTCTGCATTGTTGATCGTGTGGTAGAACTCCTCATAGATTTGGGGCAGGCTGTGGCGTAATGTAAATACGAGATACAGCGTAAGTATTTGGGTCTTAAGTGGCTTAAGCTACGCACCTTTGCACTTTGGTAAGATCGATACACGCGTGCACGTTAAATAGGATTTCTTTGAAGAACTGCAACCGCTGTTTCTCAAATGTTTGGCACTTGTCGAACACGGATGTCATGTCCTCGATGTACACCGAATTGTACTTGGTGATTTCCGCTATCGACTGCTCATACTTCTCGCGGCACTTTTGCACTTGATCTTTGGTCTTTTGCACTCGATCGTGCATTTTCTTTACCTGATTTTGAGAGAAGCAGAATATCAATTAATTCTAATAATAATCCCACTAAAATAATACATTCTTAGTTCTTAGCATAGATTGCTTCTCAGATCCTCACCTGATCGGGCGACAATGAACTGTCGGCATTGGCATTACGCTCCTGGTTAGTAGCGCTGCGCTCTGTCTTGCAGGCCGAATGGTAGTCTGCCTTGGCCTTCTCGACCTTGGACAGCAACTTGGCCCAGGGCTTCTGGGCTTTCTTGAACAGATCCTCAAGGTCCTTGCGCTCCTTTATCTGCATGAGCGTGTGGTGGTAGTTCTCCTTCTGCCACGTCTTGATCTGGTTGTTAATGTCGTTACAAAGGTTATCCTTGATCTTCATGTGAACGTCGGAGATGCGCTCCGATTCCGTCAGCACGCCCTTCCAGGCTGCCTCCGTGGTTCCGTACTCCGGTCCTGGAAGAAGAAATCAAAAATGTGTTTATATATCGCTTATGCCATCAGATTCTCAATTAACAGGAGATTACAAGCTTGTCGCCAAGTCGAGTCGCTGGCGGGCTGACGTCATCGCGGAGCCCTCAGGCACACGGCGCACACGGGTTTATCTAATCAGCCGCAGTCGCAGCAGCAGTCGCGCAGTTACGGCTACAAATATGGCTAGCCATAGCCACAAATATGCTTGCGGAGCGTGCTCGCTGTAGGAATGGGCGGGCGCTTGTATGGGTGCTGCGATCGGAGAACATCGCACATTTTTGGCATTTTTTATTGGGCGCTAACAAAAAGCTAGCAGCGCGCACCGTAATCAAATTTATATGATGCTCGTCTTATAATTGGCAATGCATGGAACTTGTTTGCCTAACGACTCACTAGCCCCAATACCCCGCCAATGTATATAGACGTATGCGTACAAACGTATACAAAGATATAGAAATTGAGACGCTTAGCACAGAAATAACTCGTTCTATTTTCCCGTCGCATTGATTTTCGAAACCATTTCAAGCGACGCTTTGGTGCCGGTTTGGTGATCCGCTGGCCAGCGCGTCTGCCTCTGCTTCTGCTTTTGCTTCCCAGTCTCAGCGCAGTCTGTCTTCGCATCAGTATCTGTATCTGTTTCTGTGTATTCGTATCTGTATCTGACTAGACGCAGCTAGGCAAATTCCGCTGGCCAGAAGATAGAAGTGGCCACCGACAGGGGACGGGGGCGGAAGAAGTGGTAGGTAGCCGCTTTTGCAATTGCCCATGCTGGTTACTGTGAAAGTGGACACTCAGAATTCCGTGCAGAGGCGGTCACAGCAAATGGCAGCAATAGAGGCAACAGAGCAGCAGCAGCAATGAGGCAAAGCGGTTTCCAACTTTGCAAGCTCTGTACTCGATTTCATTTCACGAAGAAGCGCGCACACTGTGCCGGACATCCGCCAAAAATGGCCGGAGACCCAATTCCGTGGCTATGGAATGGGAATGGACTTCATTCGTTAGACAACTATGCCATTAGGCGCCGGGTTATTCAAGGAAATTTTATACAAAACCAACAAAGAAGGTAGGTAGAAAGGGAAGTAGATGATAAGGCAAGTTAAGAATGGAAGTGACTTTAATAGTTAAAGTTAAAGAAAATAAAGAAATATTTATGGAATATTTGAAATTCCTCTTCATTTGCTTTTGATCATTTTCAGCAAAAATTCAGTAAAATGCTTTTGAAGATGTTTAAAAATATTTAAAAAAAAAATGCCTCCCTTACGTTTTTATTTTCCTTTTATGAATATAAACAAATATCAAAGTTCATCTAAACATTCGGCGTTGCCGGCTCATTAACATGCTTAAATAAATTGGGCCTGGCGATTTTGGAACCACAGTGCGAGACTTTGGCTCACTACAACCGACAAAAACGAGGTAACAAAACAACGAAAAAAAAAGCCATTAATAGCTTAAGCCACTTATCGCACAACGGCAACAACAATGCCCAGAATGATGTACAGAATGTATGGCGAATAAGAACAGCCAGTGGGCCAAAAAGAAGAAGAAGCGGTGGGAAGACAACGTGACGCTGACGCTGGCGCTGCCGGTGGAGCCGACGCTTCTACTGCCAGCAGGTCACTACTTGCTGCTCCACTCGGCCGTGCTACACCCACCGCCGCCTCCAGTGCGTAAACAAATGGCAGCTGGGTTACATGAGACTGATCCCATGCCTCCTCCCTCCTACATTTTCACTTACCTTTCTCAATGAGTTCACCCCATTTCTTTGACCAGGCGCGCAAGCTTTTCGCATATCCCTTCTCGATGTCGGCTCGCTCCTGTATCAGTTGCTGTAGGTCATTGCAGAGTCTGCGTGCGAAATGAGAGACAGAAATCAAAATAATGCGAACCGGTTTGGGTTTGTTTTCCGAGAGACGCTGCCTGGGCTGCTCTTGCTGGCAATGACCCAGGGGACGAAGTGCTTATGCAGTGAGAAAAACTATCAAGGGGCTCATTAATGCCAGCTAGCTATCACATCAAAATAACTCTCATGTGTGTCATTCCATTTTGCATTTCAGCATTGTTAACTTAACCCTAATAACGCTATACATTTTATATTATGATGATTAAAGCATAATTTCTGACTCACAAAAACAAAACGAATGTTATGATAAATATACATCACTAGATAAAGGTATTTAGGTAATTAATAATGGATCTTACTGATGTGCCAAATAAAATATGACAATGATTTGTTTGTTTTAAGTGTGATGTTAAACTGATCTTTTCAAAGAAAAGTATAATAAATCTATAATAATTTCTTTCAAATAGACAAGACAAATTAAAAGAATAAAATATAATAAATATGTTGTTTAAACAAAACTAAAATTGAGCATAATTATTTTGTTAGAATTTGACTTAATTTAATTTTCTCAGTGCAGTGGAAGTTTATGTATTCATTTATGTTTTTTAGGGCGAGACTCACTTGTTTCCATCTTCGATCCGCTTGGTCGTGCGTTTGTAGTTGCCGGGCTCCCAAAAGGAATCGCTTCCAGCCTGCAGGAGCTGATCATCGCTATGGTGGGACATTTCCTGTGGGTTCCAAAATCGAAATTAATAAATCACACACTCGATGGGCATAAGCCGCACACACGAGTCATAAAATATTAGTTTCGACCGCGGTTACGTAAATAGAAGCTGCCGCCATAAACGACTTCCCTATACAGCAGCAGCAATAACAACAAATACGTTTTTTGTTTATACGCAAACTTGTATTTTCGTAGTGTTTATCTTGAGCCAACAAATCGTTTGTTAAACAATATAGTATACCGCTTGGCAAATTGATTGTTTGCCTAATTTGCTGCGATTAAGAAATTCCTGGGCCTTGATGCAACAGGTAGAACTTTAATGGAACTTTTTCATTCTCGGGTTTTAATCAGATGTCGCATTTCTTGCCTTGGGCTTTAGGCCGCCTGTCCCCATTGATAATGGCTGCGAGTTATCGATTCTGACTCACTGGTGTCGCGACATTCCGCATGCGATCGGGCTATATTAATATTATATTTAGAAGACCAGTTTCGAGGGAAAACTCTATCTTATCAGGGAAGGAGTTTCCCTGCATGTCCGTCAGCTGTTTGTAAACAATGCAGGCGTTGGCGGCGGCACACACACTTTAGCATCTCCGTCCCGTATAACGGTTATGTTATCAGGCAAACATTGACCGGTTATATACATAAATATATACATAGGTGGCTGGAATTTAATCACAGCGACTCGCACACACGCACGACGAAATTGATGACGGGTCTTGAACCTCTCTCAAGATGTCTTGATTTTGGGCGTCAGCATTTTGTTGTCATCGATATGCGATGCTCGTACGGTGTTTTGCTTGCCATCAGGTTTTTTTCTCATCGGTATAAATTTAGCCGCTGCAGTCATAACTACTTTGGTTTCGCGGCTCTTTGCGAAATTGCCAGTAGAAATGGCCAACAGAAAGTTTACAAACAGGTTGACGCATACTTCGCATATTTGTGGAGATAGATAAGCAACTTTACGGCACAAGCATCTCTCTGTATGCTACACACACACGCACACACGCATACTCCTGGGCTAACACGTCGCACACTTGGGAGATAAGCGGCAGCCACCTGCCCCCCCTTGCACCTTCCAAGACCGAAACTCGTTTATCTTTTACTTGAACTTCTGGGGCCCGTTTTCCATAAATATTTGCACTGCTATCTAGGCACCTTACATAAGGATGGGGGCTTGTGATTAAATTGTTTCTCGGTTTGAACTAATTTTTACTTAGTAGGCGAAGCGTACGAATTGGATTTCTGTTGTTGCCAGACGCACACCGACACACACACACACCGCTCGCTCGCAGCACACACACACACAGAAGCGAAATTCCGCTACACCCAAACGCGTAGCCCGTTTACACGAAATGTTCTAAGTCCGTTCCGAGTTGTTGTTGCTGCTGCAGCATAATTGTTTCATGCGTATTTAATCCTTTGCACAGCGTACTTTGACAGGTAGAAGTTTTCGGGAAAGCACGGCCACCTACCAAATAACAAAATAGCGTAAAAAAGCACTCGAGTGTGTCTGGCCAACCTAAAAAAACTATGTGACCGCCGCCGGACCGTCTATAATTCCGGACCTTTGGCAGAAGAAGAGCGAATTCGCACACACTGGTCACACTTGGTTCCAACAAAAACGTAATAAAAAACGTAATCACTAACGTAATTCATCTTACTTGGATGTAAAATGTTGTTTATATTACGGCTTGAAAAAGCCTAAATTAAAAAAAAAATTAATATCTTAAAATGAAAAACGAGCTGAATTTCAGGAATTCAAAAATATTTGTTATGTACTCATTGAAAACTTTGTTAAAATTATATAAATTAATCAAATTATTATAAAAGTTAGTAAAAAAAAAGCATTGTGTAATTAATTATGAATTACTTACAATACCCCGGGTAAAGGACGGCCATTTATGAAAAAAGTTGATCACAGGTTCCATCTTTGGGAAGGCCAATTACAAAAGACGAGAAAAATAATAAACGGTTGGATTTTGAAAAGTTTAATGTATTCTGACGGAAATCTCACAGGACCTCCTCCCGCGCCACATAAGACAGCATGAATTCTATCTTTCGGGCCAGCTGTGACAGTTTCCTGCGGTCCAGCTCCACGCTGCCGCTGGCAAGGGCAAATAGTTTTTGGAACTCTGCTTCCTGAGGATTCTTACGCTTGCTTATTGCCTTGGTTTGCTGCAGCAGATGGAGAACGTCGCTCAGAGCAGCCAACTTGTTTTCCTTAGTGGCCATTAGCTGACGGGCATCCTGCTGCAGCTGCTCTCTGCTCTCGACTAGGAAATTAGAGCCCGCTCCTGCACTTCCCACGGCCGCTGCTCCGGCCGGACCATTTCCCGTAGTTATGGCCTCCATCTCCACGGAGATGATTGCATCTTCAGCATCCTCGAAGTTGGTGCCGTACTTCAGCGTGGCGCTTAGATTAACCAGGTGAGCCACAGCTTCGCTGGCATTGGTTCTCTGCTCACCTCCAAAGAAACGAGCCACACAGGCATAGGCACTGATGATGTTCCACAAATTGTAGTGTAGACAGGGCGACGGTACCTTCTTGCAGATGTCCGAGAACTTCGCTATGCTCTCACATATCTCGGGCATGGAGCTTTCTTTCTTTGCAGCTTCTTCCGCCGAAGGAAGAACCACAATCTTAGAGTTCTTGGCCTTGTTCCACCACGGCTTGTAATCAGGCATGAGCTTCATAATATCGCCGCTGGTGATTAGTTTCTGGAATTCCTCTTGCTCCTCCGGTGTCAGCCTGCTCCAAACTTCATCGGCATCGTTGATATCGATGCCTTTCAGTCGGGCTGCAATGTCTTCCTCCATTTCCTCACCATCTTGGCCCGCAACTTCTTCCTCTTCGTCGTCTTCCTCAGCATCTTCTTGTTCTGGATCATCCCCTTCATCTGAATCCAAGGTATTTTCCAGTCCATCTGTGTCAAAGTCTTGGGGATTGAAGCCGCCTTCCGTCTCTCGCATTCGCTTCAGGATGTCGTAGATCTTCCGCATATCTTCCTGCTTGTCCGGAGTCGTCGCGGCTCCGGCCAGTTCGTCCTGTATACAGGACTTGTAGAATTCCTCGGAGCATTTTAGGTGATCCTTGGACTTGTAGCATCCAACGCTGCAGTACAAGGCATTGCACTTGGGGCAGGTGTACTTGAAGGGCACTTCCCGGCAACTGAATAATACTCAACAACATTGTATGTATTTTAATTAAAGCTAAATACTTACAAATGACACTTTTCTTCGGCCTCAGACATTGGTAAAAACAAACAAAATAATGCGGTTTCCGAACAGCTGATTACTACAGTATGACCGTAAACCAAATGAGGGAAAATATTCACAGCTTATTACTTTTAATGGATACTCCGTATGGTTACATTAAAGTAACGTTTTACTAATTTTAACTTCCTTGGTTTTGTAAACATTTTTTTGCATTATATGCTAAAGTTTGCTTTTTCTCGCCGCTTTTTTTGAGGACGATCGCCCCCTACAAACAAAAAGGAATACTCTAAAATTAAAATATTGACTAAAATATGATAAAAACGCCTTGAAGTAATTCCCCTAAATATAGGAAAATATGACGAAAAAGGATTGCAGATGCTTTTTTACGTATAAGGCAAACGTTATCAAACAGTTGTAATAACTTTAAACCATCCGAAAAAATGTATAAACTATTTGTAAGCGAAGAAGTGTACAAAACCGTGATTTCGGATGATGTTCTCAAAGCCTTAACCTAATATTAGATCTCAATTTCATGTTTGTTTATTATGAAATAACTCTCAACTTGTTTTATCAACATTTTTCAAATTCACAATAAGATGTTTTTTTCTTTATATATTTAATATTAACTAATTTTTTAATTGAGGGGGACAGCTGGATTTTGTAGGGGAAAATTGTACCCTTTTGAGATTTTTTAGGGGGAAAGTCAAATTTTCATCTGGCAACACTGGACAACCCTATTTTATACGAACAGCCAAACAGAAAATAATCACAACGTGTTCTAGTGATGCAGATTCGACCGAAAACATCGATGTTGATGGTCGTCGCTGTTGGCAATGCATTGCTTAACTTTGGGATTAAAAATACATCGAAAAACATCAGAAAACATCGCCAAGAGAAAACCTCGATTACCCCACCATGCACGGGAGAGGACGAATCGGTAAATTTTACCACCCCATTTGTTTTCCACCATGCACGGGAATGGACGAATCGGTAAAATTACCGGTTCGTAAAATTACCGGTTCGTCCATTCCCGTGCACGGTGGATTAATAGGGGTGACCTAGCTGCATGGTGTTAAAAAATGGGGTGGGGTTGTCACAATCAAGGCTTAGTGATGCAACATCGAACATTAAACATCGATGAATCGCCTAACATCGGCATCAACAAAAACATCGAAAAACATCGGAAAACTTCGCCAAGAAAAACCTTGATGTTGAAAACATCGATGTTTTCGGCATCACTATCCGCAGCTTTTGACCCGTTCACACCAGCGTAAATCGCGTGATAAAAAGTGTGTAAATAACTGTAAATAACTGTGTAAATAACTGTGTTAATATCTGTGTGAAGAAACGCTGCGCTCGAAAGGAGTTAATCATCGATGGATCTCGGCCAAGTCTGCGGAGTG
>VNJV01008895.1:0-86501 GCA_008042635.1 Drosophila nikananu | reverse complement strand
CAATTACCACCTGCTTAGCCACAGTAGTCCAAGTTTCGTTTTCGAGACAATTTATGTTTTTTTTAAACATGAGCACCCTCCGAAATTATTGTTTAAAAAAAATAAACTTTTGAATTTATATCCATTTTTTCCATATATTTTTGAGTGCGACGCATTTGACATTCGACAATATGTAAGAAAAAAGTATAGATATAAATTCAAAAGACAATATTCCAAATACAGAAAAATTAAAAAAAAAAAAATTAATTTGTGGTAGGAAAGAGTATGTATATTTCGCTATTTTCAGCCTTTCTTAAAATTGTAATCATTGCTACATTTTGTATCTATCATCGGCCCCATAGGCGGATACGCCATGGCAAATTTCGCACCCGGCCACCCAGGCGTATAAGCAACGGCCCCAGCTACGTCACGATCAAAGCATAAAAAAACTCATAAATGAGTGCGAGTGAGATATGAGACATTGAGTGAGTGCAGATTTCAGTTCACCATTCTGTTAATAATTCTCCGACAAGCTCATGTTAATTTTCCCATATAAAATTCTGCTAAAAGCTCTGTTAATAATTCGCCGACACGCTCATGTTAAATTCGTGGTGAACAGAGCGAATGAGTCAGTTTTTCATGGTGAATTCAATATCGATGTTGCTATCGAATGAGCGCAAAGTAGGGTTGTTGATATATCGATGTTTTCGCCATCAAGGTTTTTCTTGGCGATGTTTTCCGATGTTTTTGTTAGGCGATGCATCGAAAAAAGCGAGTTGGCAGCATTGATTGTGACAACCCCACCCAATTTTCTAACACCATGCACCGTCACCCCTATTATCCCACCATGCACAGGAATGGACGAAACGGTACCGGAAAATTTTACCTATTCGTCCATTCCTGTGCATGGTGTTAACAAAGTAGGTGGTAAAATTTACCGATTCGTCCATTCCCGTGCATGGTGGGGTAATCGAGGTTTTTCTTGGCGATGCTTTTCGATGTATTTTTAATCCAAAGGTTAAGCAATGCATCGATGTTATATTTTGCCAACAGCGACGACCATCAAAATCGATGTTTTCGGTCGAACTTGCATTATTCAATTGTTAATATAACCTTTTATATTACATCTGCAAATACATAAACACATCGATGTTTTCAGAGAGGGGTTATAACCCTTACTGGTAACTGGTCACACTGAAGCCGGCGGAAGTCGATGTTTCAGCCCTACACCCATTGGCGCGTAATTTAAAATAATTGATAGCAAAAATTTGTGTATTTGCGCTTTAATTCTATTGTAGGATTTTTTGTACTACATTTTTAAAGATTATTGATATTTGGATATTTTGTAGTATTGAGGGTTTAAATGGCCCTCTTGCTATTTTATTTGTTTCCTTAGATATCTTTCCCAAAAATGTTGAAAAAACTAGGAGTGGAATAGGAACACTAGTTCTTTTACTTAGATACACCCCATAAACCTTTGGATACAAGTGGAACGCAATGAATTGATGAGACCGACAATTGCCCCAGAAGTTTCCCTACTTGGATTTCGCACGCACTTTTAGCTAATCAAGCTAGGTCGGTCGACATTTGCAACCGCAACTGCGCCTGCCACTGCAAACAGCATCTGCATCGGCATCTGCATCTGGGAACGAGCCCAAGGCAGAACGGACGACGACAATCAGCGACAATTGCCCAAAGATTGCGACTAATGGTTGCCCGACGCACGTCGTCAGGCCCCGGACAGAAGGTGCCTGTGGGAGCTTTGGAACCGGTTTCGGGTGATGTCTCCTGTCTTTTGGCTTCTTCGGTCATTGCACCGGCAAAAATATTACCATAATGCAAATCAACGGTTTTTTTTAATTTCATATTGCATTTTGGCATTGTTTCTAACTAAAGTTGATAAGGAAACAGGATAGTAAAGACTGTGATTCAAAGCATCAATTGGAATTAAATATTAAGATGCTGTAATCTTTCTTTCTGTGCAGTCTCCTGGCTCTTGGCCGGCTGCAAAGTTTGTGGCTCGTGCTCGGCGATTGCCAGCTGCTTGTGGCCAAAACTTATGGTTTAGCATTTAACCTGTCACTTAATCGAAAAAGCTGCCCTCTGCCGCATCCAGAAGTTTTTTAATGACTCTTGGCTCGTGCCGGGGCAGATGTTTGATGCAGAGGTCTGGGGGACTGGTTCCCCACTTTGAGATGTCCCAGATAAGAAATTTTATCGTGGCAATATTGATTGTGTTGGGCTAGGAAAAGTACTCTTCCATACTAATTAAATTTAATTACAAGATTGGCAAGGTTTTTGCAAAAAAATACATCATTTGTATAAGTTTATTTTAGCTTCAAGAACTAATAAAGAATTATTTAATTATTTCAGGCTATAATTGGATGCAATTATTGTGCTGCTTCCTCTCAATCGCAGTCTAAAGTTATATGCTGCTGTCTGCATATAGCACGCTGATCCAACTGACTTTGTTGATCGTTGCTTTCCTCATTGTGTCGGGCAAACTTAATTGTTTCTTGCGGTTGCTGGCATTGTTGTATCTTTTTTGTTTCTTTTTTTGCCATCCGCTTGGAAACCCCATTGCAGCCAAAAGAAATGACAACTGTGGCGACCGTGACTTTGCGCCACTGTCTTGCACTTGAAAAAATAGAGGAAATATTTAATTAATATTTATACGATTAGTTTTAAGGTATTTCAACACCAGGTTTAATAATTAAAACAAAAAGAATCTATGTACCTATTATATTTTTTTTGTGATATTTGTACCTTTAAAACATAAGCTCCAATACCTGTGTTACTTTCCTACCCCAATTTTTTCGAGTGCTGTAACAGTAAGAAAACTTGCAGATGGCCCCATGGCATCATTATGGGGCTGGGTCTCCAAAGTTGGTACTGGGCGAGACCTTATTTGTTTGGCGCATAATTTAAGTTAAAGCCCGTGCAAATGTCGCAGCATTGTTGCAGTTGTTCGCTGTCTGTTGCATGTTGCTTGTTGCCAGTTGCTGCAGTCTGCTCAATGCTTGGATGTTGCTAGCCTACGCGTTTGGTTGCATGCAGTTGATGATGATGATGCACAGAAAAAACCAATTATATGACATGTGGATGGGATCTGTTGATATTGGAAAAATATGACCATTATCTGAATTCCTTATAAAAATATATATAATTATTATCCGGGACTTCAAATCTTATTAATTCATTTCCAGCATTAAAAATCCCTTTAAAATAAGATCAATGCAACTCATTTTTGTCTTTTTTCGGTGTATTGATTCTGTGGTCCAATCCGCTGGATATGCCTGCTGGCGCTTGATTGCAGGTTGTCATGGACTCGGCGCACTCGACGCGCATCCATTCAGTCAGGAGTGACAGACGGCACATATCCTATCCCCCATATCCTATAGGATCCCCATCGACTAACCAACCGACCGACTGACTGCCATGTCTCTCCAATTGCATTTATTGCTGCCATGTCCCTTTTTTTTGACGTGGGTCGTTCTCGGTCGGTTCTTACGTGATCTCCAACTGGTTTTGGCCGAGTTCTCAAATGGAATGGGGAACTGGCAGGGTGTTGGTGGGCCACAATATCTGAATCGTACCATATTATTGCATTTTCTCATCTCTAAATCGGCACCAGGCTCACACTTACATCTTCGCTAAAGCACAGAGAAGAATATAGTCTAACAATTCGCCAAAAGACTGAAATTTTATCGATTAACCTAGTTAGGAAATACAAAAAATATATTTTATTTTAATTAAATATTCAAATTTTCTATTTATAGAATTTTTAAAGTGATTTTGCTGCGACTTTTTCCTGTGCATCTTTTCATAACACACAGGCCTGGCCGTAAAGTACCACAGCTTATGCGGACGGTGTGTGGTGTGTGCGGTGTGTGGCCCTGCGTGGGTGGGTGGTGCAGTCAGATAAGATATGTACATTCACATATACATTCATAATGTCTGACTAAACCGAACAAAATCTGCATAAATGTGCCGCAGCTGAAGCGTTACCAACAAGACTTAAAGTGTTATTTTTCGGCCCCTAGAAGTCGCCGAACCTACAGAGTTATGAGTAAACATAAATAGTTTCCCAATTATGTATCAGATATTAGGACAATTACTGTCACGATTTTATTTCAATAACATTAAAAGTTAGGAGCCTGAAAGTGACTAGCGATTTCTATTAATTCGACTTAAACTAAGTTTGGAACAATATTCCCAGGAGAGTACCATTATTTTTATTCTCATTCTTATAAAGAATAGACATCTGCATGAGTGGCGAAAAAGGCACATTCAAATGCACAATGCCGAAAATGAATGGAATGAGAATGAAAGCAAAGTCAAACTGGTATGAGTGAGTGAGTGAATTTACGTACGACTCAGTCGCACAACAACGAAACAGATGGAAATGAATTGAATGGAATGAGAACACAGTAAATTGAGACGCTTCATTCGAATGATTCGAGTGACAACTGAAAACAATGAAAAAGAAATGAAATTTGTTTTTATAGTTGTGTATGCATATATGTAATTTGGTTATATATTAAATATAAAAATAATGAAAAATATATGAAAATAATGCGTCCATTATTGCGTCTTTGAAGTACAGCTGTCAAGAATAAGCAAAGGAATGGACCGAATTCGCACGCAACAACTCGAATCATTCGAATGTTCTAGGCATTTCCAAATGTTTCATTTCATTTTACGCTTCATTCATTTACGTTCATTTCGTTGCAGGTAGTAAGTTATGAGTGGAATGAGAACCTCTCACTCATACAATGTCGTTTCATTTCGTGCGTTTCACTCATTCAATTCAATTCCATTCGAATGTATTCTATGTAACGTATGTTATGAGTGGAATCATGCAGATGTCTAATAAAGAAGTGATTAGTATGTACATTTAACTTTAAGTTACTCACTCCACCGATTGTGAAACCAAGTTATTTTTCAGATTTGAGCATTACACCCAATATTTGTTCCTACGTAGACGTATCAATTAGGCGGACAAGCCCAAAAAAAAATCTCCTAAATCTGTGGGCTGAGCTTAACCCAATTTAACCGACACACAAAGGTTCTTCGAAGAAGAGAATAAAAAATAATTTCCTTTGGTTATCGGGGCTTTGAATCTAACGGTGAACATCGTTAAATGAAAATAAGAACCTTTAACAGAAGACACCATGTTCAGAGATACCGGAATTAAGATTTACTTTAAGGGAGAGGACGGTCGAATTATGTTATTTCAGTGTTATATCAGTTGAATGAGCTGGATTTTTGTTTACGCTAAAATAAACTTTAAAACTCTATATGCATTAGGTGCAATATCTCTTTTCAATTTGAGAAAAACTCATTAATTAACTGAAGACTTTGCTAGGAATACCAAACTCAATACAGGCTCTTATCAAAACGATTGAGAGCGTGCTCCAAACAGTTCGGGGCCATTGAAATTAATTACTTTGTATACACAGGAAAATAAATTTTTTCATTAAATTGCTTGGGTTAATTTTATATAATACATTTTATATTAAATATTTAAATATAATATACTTTTATATTCATACTTGTTTTCAATTCAGTAGAAAATGTAATATCAAGTCACTGCCCATGAAAGTACCCCAGTCTCCGAAACGCAAACGGCATTGCATACTTATTTGGGACTTATTTGGAAGTGCTTTTGAAAGAATAGCTAATTTCGTTGAAAAAAGCTTAATACCTTAACTGAACATTGTGCAAAAAAACAAGAATAAATGAAATTTCCCTTGTCAAATTATAAAACCATACAAATTTTATTTTTTTGTGTGTATAGATGGAGTGGGTACGGGATAGACGACGACGACGACGACAGAAGAACAGTAGCAGTGAAAAGTTTAATGAGCTGCGTGAACGAGGAAGAGGAAGAAAAGTACAAGAGCAGCCACAAAATCAACTGCAACAACAAAGCAGCAGAAGAAGTCAAAACAAAACAGAGAACGATCGAAAAGCGCGTTTGTTTTGATTGTGCGAAAAAGACAGCGACATACACAACAAATAAAACAAAAAAAGCACCGCGAAGACAGAAGAGCAGAAGAAAGAAAAACGATGGAAAACGCGACAACGGCCTTTAATTTAAAAAGTTGCTGGCACAGCATAAGAGCGTAAAACATACAAAGAGAGTAAAGCAGGAGTGAGAAAGAAACTGGTTTTTACACTCCCACTCACCTCTCCACACTCACGCTGAGAGATTTAAGTTCGACTCTCGCTCTCTGCCTAGCAGGCTTTTTCGTTTCTTCTCTCACCGTCTTCTGTCTCTTTCTGCTTACGTATTGCAAAGAGTTTTACGTAAAATAAAATAAGTTATTTACTTTCTGTGTGGGATCTATGAATGAAGCTTGTTTATAAAAATTTTTTGATTTAATAATTCCAAAAAAAGCTTGTATTTTCTGTAACAAATCTTCAAATATATTTTTTTTATATAAATGAACATATGTACATAAGTATGTATGTATATTCCGAGATAAATCGAGTTCAAAGGCTTTTCTAAACCTGACCTAGACAACAAGCTAATAAAATCTCTAAGCTCGTTACTTATGTAGGTAAACGAATGTGTACATGAGTGAATATCGGTGAGTATGTCACTATGTACCTTTAGTAGCATTTTTAGATAAAGGGTTCAGGGGTTATATAATATTCTTAAGAAGTTTTAAAGGCTCCAAGAAGATATTTCTAAACGTGTACGGCACATAGCATGTGACCCATTTTCTCAAAATTGTCAAAAATTGGCAAAAAATTAAAAGTTTTAAATGCAGAAATGTTCTCCTATAAAAACCATATATAAGAAGAAAAAACCAAACCAGACTGAAATCCGTCGAGTTTAGAGCGAGTTATGATAAAAAAAACAGTGAATAAGTTTGCGATTTTTGATCCAAAAATTTACCCATTTTTTTTATAAAAAATTAAAGGGGTTACATCGTCAAAATTGTCAAAAATTGGCCAAAAATTAGAAATCGAGTTTTGGATGCAGAAATGTTCTCCATTAAAAAATAAGAAGAAAAAACGAAACCACACTGAAATCCGTAGAGTTTAGGCCGAGTTATGATCAAAAACAGCGAAGAAGTTTGCAAATTTTGAGCCAAAAATTTGCCCATTTTTTTATAAAAAATGAAAGGGGTTACATCGTCAAAATTGTAAAAAATTTGCCATAAATTAGAAATCGAGTTTTGGATGCAGAAATGTTCTATATTAAAAACGAAGAAGAAAAAACGCCAAGCTATGATCCAAAAACCCTTTTAGGTGTTGCCGATTTTTAAGCAAAAAATGTACCCATTTAAAAAAAAAATTAAGAGGTTTTTTTTTTATAAAAATTGTAATAAATTTGCAAATAAATTTTCGATTGTTCCTTTAGCAGCTATATGATATAGTAGTCCGATCTTAATAAAATTAAAACCGAAATGTATAGGTTCGGAAATGTCTCCTTCACTGCATTGCAAACTTCTGATTAAAACGGTATAACAAATCGGGTATTTTATTTATGGTCGGCAGTTGTTTAATAGTTTGCTTTCCGTTGACCCAACTAGACTCTCTCTTTCTGCGTCCATTACTTGAAAGCTTCCCCAGATCTACTTAGACAATCTTTCTTTCGGCTGCTTTATTAGGCTGCGACACGAGCGGAAAAGTGGGTTAAATTAATAAGTTAAGGCAGTTGTTTCGGTACTGGCGTCATCTTTTTGGGCCTGGTTTGCCAATCTCTGGCTGGTTTCATAGTTCCTTTTTCCTGACTCAGTTCGTGACTCGTTTTGCGTGCAGCGCAGAGGCAGAGAAACCTTCGCTGCACAAGATATAATTGTTCGATTGATAAAGCCTGCCGCGCGACCCAAGACTCGGCCCGGGCCATGTTTGGTCTAATTTATTTGCGCCTTGAAGTACCCGCCCCTCGATTATTGTTGGCTTTGTTTCTTGGTCAGCAGCAGCCGCGGTGCAATAAAATCCAATAAGTTGAATGCTCTAAGCCGTATAATAAAGTTGCACCCACGTCCCACCAGTAGTTGGACTCGCATTGACCCCATAATTTCTGGGCTTAATTGATTACCTTCGGCTACCTTGGTGGGTGGATGAATGGACTGAAAATATGCAAAGTATTTTAGGTGGTGCCAGACACTATCTTCTTCTGATAATACACAAATAACATGCTATATATTACGACTTCCTAAAGCCCCCGTCAGTCTGGAATTTCGTTTATCTCGCTTGTGCAACTTTGCTCTTGAACTTAAAACAAGTATAATAATATACTAGTTTGATTCATTTCCTGTAAACAGTATTTATCGCGCTTAGAAAATATCAGTAAGGGGAATTTATACTACATATTTTCGACCACATTGTTTTTTTGTTTATTTTTATAAGTTCATTCAATGTTGATTACACGAAATAACACATTAAAACATGTACTGCATTTTTAAAAACTTATTTTCCACAAAAATTCCCATTTTAAACTATAAAGGAGCTGCAAAGCTATGGATATTCCAGTCACAGCGTGGCTGTACCGGACGGGCGATCCCTTTTCGCAAGGACATGGCTCCAGGCGATCGTATTCTACATCCCTAGATCTTCTGCATGTGGCACATGAGTAATCGTTTCCAGGTTTAACTAAAACTTGACATCCAAGTGCTTTTGACCAGACGCAACATATCTCAATATTAGCTGGAATTTCGTAAAGTCAAATAATTAGTAATGAATGTACAAGGGCTCAGTAAAATATTGCATTATTACTCTCGGTTATATTTAGGTCTGCCGGAATGCATCTCGACAAATCATTGGTTGGATGAGGTGTGTTCAGCTCCGAGAAAATACGTGCACCTTTAAATTTGTAATGGCCACAACTATATCCACTTTTGCCTTCAATTACACAATCAAGATTATACCTTGAACTGTGTTTCTCGCTTTTATTATGATCGCAGTGGGCAGTTCCACGGTTGCCCCTGCAGTCGATGCATTGATAAGATGACCTACCGAATATACCAGTTAAAGGAATAATTTGAAAAATTAAAAACAATTTGAAAATCATAATGATTATAGGTTCCAGGCTTGCTTTATTGCAGTATTTCAAAAAACGCATACTTGGCTAGAATTTGTCAGATTTAATATATTCTGGAATAAAATATGTGAAAAATTTTCGAGTCACTCGTCTCTTTTGGCATCTACGGACTTGACATCACTAATAGTTTGAGCTACTAGTTGTCTACAAGAGAAAGCTTGACCCAGCAATATCAGAGATCTTGCCAGGATGCCTGCACTAAAATCAGTTGTATATTTGTTTTTATTTTAAAAAGAGTTAGTATTTAAATAAAAAGTAAAAAGTGAATACAAATATAAATAGCATTTGGGCGAGAAGCCCTTTATTTGAAGGACTTTAGAATTATTTAAATAATTTAAAATTGAATGCAGATAACCCAATCAAGCCTTAGAGTAGTATTCTAAAATCTAGTATGTGAAAAAATTATTTAAAAAATTTTAAATTGTGGTATTTCTTTCCGTGTTCCATATGTCATCAGCGGAGCAGTTCAATAGTCCGGAGACGGAGACGGAGACTTGTCATTGCCCGGGAGACTTGTGGCACTGCATCGCATAGCATCGCATCGCTTGTCACTAAATTGACCCATTTCGGAGCCTAAGGCGATGCCACAAAGCAGGCAGCCAAGAAAATGGAGAAGAAAACCAGACTGACGAGCTTAGAGCCCCAGTCCCGGGCATGGAATGGGGGAGGCCGAGGCCAGTTGCACTGACTTGTGCATGTAAGTACATAACATACATACGGTGCATGCCGGTAAACATTCTTTTGGGGCACTCGGTAACTTTGGGCATCTCGTTCTTCGTTCACCGTTCTCCAAGTGCTCCGCCGGCTGACCATTGCATTCTTATCTTAATATGCACATTTCTTCTGCGTGCTTCTGGTTCTCCTGGATCTCCGGATCCAAAGATACGTGCGTTGCTTACATACACGGCGCTCTCTTTTCTGCATCCAAGCAAGTATCCACCTCTCTCCGGCACTCTCTCTTCCTGGCTCATTAGCAAGCCGAGTAACGGTGCACATTGTTGTCGCTTATGTAATGACATATGGAATGGCAATGGTACAGTACAGTACAGTAAAGGCCAAAATAATAGTACCTTAGCGATGACTTGTAATGAATAATTTGTAAAATTTAAAAAAGATCACTTTAACAAATACAACACATTAAAATTAATAGTTTATTTTAGAGTTCTAAAAAAATTGGAAATTTTAATATGTATAACTTAAAATAACTACCTTTATTACGATTATATATTTAACAATTTGAAATTTAAATATGTATAGGTAAATAATAATAATAATACTGTTAGTCCTAGTATTTTGTTCGGACTTGCCAACTTGTGTCATACAGCCTCTGGTTTTCAGTCTCTTTCAGTCACTAATGACATAAATTGCTTAGTCTCCGCATCGTTTGTGGGTTTAATTATGCTGATGAGTTTGCTTTAACAATTATTACAAAGCGGAGTTACGATAACTCCCTCAAATCGAAAAAACATTTTGTGCAGATGAGAAACTGAAACCATAAATACAAATATAGAAAATATTATTTGATTTAAAAATAGGGTTCCAACGCGATATATATTGTTAAGTTTATATTATAAGTTAAATGCTATTTTAAATATTATTTATAAATTTACAGAACCAACGCACAAGCAAGTGTATATTGTCTAGATCGATTAGGCTATTGCCACTAATTTTCTGAGTGTTCTGCATGTAGTGAAGCTTCAAAGCTTAGATGTAATAAATGATTACACAAGTTTCTTAACCAACTCCCTTTAACAAAAACTTTCATAACTTAACCCAAATGTAAACATTGATTAATAACATAACCCATTTCCTTTGTATCTATGCCAAACGAAAAGAAAAATAAAAAACCTACAAATTCGCAAGCCAACATAAATCATCTGCTTTCGTGACTTTGTCTCCCAGCGAGACCCATTTAAGATAGATGAGTTTTTACCTACCACCAGCTGACCTCAGACCGCAACAGGGCTTACAGCAAATGAGATTATCTGCAAATGAAATCATAATTTTGCAGCAAAGATCACGTCTTAATTATTACCCCGCTTTTTTTTTACATATATACATATATATTTTTTTTAATTTGCATAGTTTCCTATGGGAACTAATTAACATTAATCATACGAACCGAAAAGCTGAAATATGCTCGAGAAGCAAACAAAAATTCACGGTCACTCTCACTTTGAGCATGAAGAACAACATATGCTGGAAAAAAAAATTATGCCGGCAAAATGTGTTGCCTGATTTAATGAGCCGCAAGACATTCATCAAAAGGTTATGAAGAGTTGAGTGAACCCGGACTGAGCTGGTGATTTGGGTATAGGCCTATACTCACTCGCTGTAATTAAGCACCGCTCTTGAAATTTGTATAAATTTTAATTTAGTATTCAAAAATTCAGCAGTGAGTCAGTCAGTCAGTCAGGTGGCAGTGTTTTTTTGACACCCAGAAAATTAACCGGAAAGAGCAGCACGCGATGCTTGAAACCAGTTCTAGCTTGTCTTAAATTAACCAACATTTGTTGTTTTTCGGAAAATTAGAATACATTTGTAGTGAAATATTCGTTCGATTTTAGATAACCCAGAGTCAAATGACTTCCTTCATTTGAAGGTAGCCCAGCAGCAGAACTCATTTGCATATTAGAAAGCCAGCCAGCCCTACACTATAATTGATTAGTCGCAACGTCACAAAAGTATCTAAGCATCTTTCATCTCCGCATATCTAATCGCCAAGAGGATGTTTGTCTTGGCTTTAAAATCAATGTCAATTTTTTTGCAAGCTTTTGTGTGTTTTCTTGTTTGTTTTTTATCACATATTTTTCACAGTGAAATTTTGTGGCATTAGTGACACAGATCTTGTGACTTCTCTTATGTGGTTTCACAGATTTTTCACAATTGTTTTTATATTTTTTATATCTCTCCGTTTTTTTGTTTGTTTTAAAGTCTTAAGCTTGTTTTATGTGTGAAAGATCTTGCATAGTTGTTTTCTTAATGATTTTGTAAAAATGTTTATTGAATTCTCATTGTTCAATTATGGGGACTTTGTCTACTTCGATTGTACTTTTTTTTGGGAACGTGGGATTGCAAATATTGTGTAAAAGTTAGCAAAAAGTGTGGGAAGAAAATAGAGAAATTGTGGATTTTTAAGGGAATTAATTTTTCACTTTAAGCATTGCATTTGCCTTGATTTTATTTGTCTAAAAACTATATTTTGCTCTGTGCTATCTCAAGTGTAAAAGAGAGCGTCAGAGGGGGAAATCTCGAAAAAGGTGTCAGTAGAGATTGCGATTGCACGCAAATCGAAGAATTTCCAACGTGGGAAAACGAGTTCGACATCGCCCCAAAATCAAGTCAAGCTGAAAAGCGTTAAAAGCTTAAACAAGCCACAAAGTACACAGAAGAAAATAAGCTTAATAAATAATATACCTAAGTAAATATAAATAATGACATTTTATACTTATTTCTCTTTACCCACGTTACATTATTTAATAAAATAAAATAAAAATTTAGTTTGTTTTCTGTGCAGTGATCCAGGCATTGCAATAGCTAAATCGCTCACACGGTGCTTGAAGAGTGAACGAAATACACAAAAGATTCAAGATACAAGATACAGTGTCCAGTCACTCGTTCGAGTTTCGATTACAGCTCATCTGAGAAACTTTTTTCGGCTACATTCGGAATGGTTGCAATTTCCTCTGATCGGCAATTTCAGCGTCACCATTAGCGATCCACCATCGGCGGGCCAAGACCAAGAGCCTGCAGTTAATTGTCTATAATTATGCATTAATGAATGCATCTGGCCGAGAGCACGAAATCATGTTTGAGAATTCTTGCATGAAACGTTGCATGGCTCTAGCCTTCTCTCAGTCTTCGTTTGCGCTTCGTATGCAGATCGCATTCGACTATTGAAAATCGATAAATTCTCAAATTGCACGCTTCGATCGCATGTCGTTGATAATGATCGCTGTTCCAAATGGTCTTCTAGCTCTTAGTCAGTGGCCATGGATGAGTGTGTGCTCAAAGGGGGGGCATTTCGCCTTATAAATGTACTTACCTGTGGTAAGGGTGAGCTCATTTGATGACTGACTTTAGTTGCTAAAATTACTTTCATTAGTCGGAGTCTATAATTAAGAAAAAAGCCTTTAATTGGAATACTTAAAGGGTTCTGAAATAGGTTGTTATTCTTGCTGTGTCCCCAATATGAGCCATTTTTAAGAGACTACTTGAGGGTTCCTTTATATCGACTTTTAATCGATTTACATAAGTTGACTTGTAAGTTTTAACAGAACCTTTTTAATGAAAAAGCCATTCATCAATCTGTTCATAAGCATTTTCAAAGAACCAATAAATTCTCATTTCTTGGTCAGCTTTTTGTTAACTCAAAAAACCAAGGAACGCTTTTGGTCAGCACCGATTTGGTTTAAAGTGGCTTGGCCCGCACACACATTCAACCTTCTCCGCTAATTGCGGCCCACACATGGTCCAAAACTAGGTCCAGACCGCCACGCCAATGAGTGTGAGTTTGAGTACCCGGTATGTGAGTATAAGTACGAGTTTGAACGAGTACGAGTACACACTTGCCTGCCTGGAAAAAAAACCATTTAGCATTTTGCACGTTGGCGACAGATTTGCATCTGAATATGCAAGCACAATAAATTGTTAGCCATGGCAAAAGCAACAATGTAAAGTGCATGCTTTAATGCGGCATTTTGTCTATTTAATTAAATTTTGATTAATTGTCACTGCTCCACGAAACGTTCATTAGTTATAATGAAATATTGTGTGTGGGCTTCGAGAGTACTTTGTTTCTGTTTATATGACTTCGAAGAGTTTTTCAGCGAAAATTCCACAGAAATTCTTAAGAAATAAGCAAGTTTTTATAAGGAGATTTAAAATTGAAGTGGAAACAATATTATAAATATTTTAAATGGTTTTAGATGACTTGAAAGAAGAGGAGTAAAGGAAAGTTTCCATTTCATATTTTCCTCTTAATATTTAACTAGTTAAGCAACAAAAAATATATTAATTTGTATAAAAATTTTAACTTCTAGTTTTCAATAGAATATTCTCATTCTCTCTATTTAAAATCAGTTTTAAAATTCTGTTTCCATAACCAAATTTGACCTTCAATGGACACGATTCGAAGTGATTATTAGAAATCACTCAGCGACGCCCCGAAAAAATTGTGTGCTAGGCTTTGGCTATCATTGACCTTTTCGACATTATTTGTTATTGTTGTTTTTGTTTAGATTTTCAAGCTCAAATCAACAAAATATTGCCCAGGCCTTTTGTTGTTTTTTTTACTAGCAGCAGCATGAAATACGGCAAATGTAATTACCATAACAAATAAAAATATTCTCGCCTAATTGCATCGAAACAAAAGTCGGCACAATGGCAAGTGAGTCGATGGCGATAAAGCCATATTGTAGTTACCATATAGCAACGGTTCAAACTGGGCCCCAGGGGAGTTACCAATTGCAGACCTTCAATCGGCAAATTTTAATATGATCGTTGCGGATCAGCTCCTTCAGTCAAACTGGGCAAAATATCAGCCATATTTAAAGTCAAGGTTTCATTTATATTTTTTGTTGATTTTTTTGTGGCTACATTGCAGCTTTGTTTTTGTGCCACTCATAATAATTATTATAATTATTGAATTCTTTTTAACTTATTTTTAACATTTGTATTTTGTGGTAATGACTGGCAGTATTTTGATGGTACATTAAAAGATATTTTATTTGATTTTTATTACATTTCGCGTTGTTAGTAATTATTTTCGCAATTTTTGCTATGCAATAGTTGGGTGCAGCTGTTGCTAATTATATTTTTGCGGTAATTATTTCGCATATTTATATGTAAATTCATTTTAAATAAGGTCATTTAGGGGTTAATAATTATAACCGTACAAGAAATTTTGGAACTAACAATATATTCACTCTACGAAAATACTTAATACATTTTTATTTAAAAATCTCTGGTTATATCTTTAAGATCGAACTCAGATTTTTGCGGTAATAATTTATATTTAAATATATTTTATTGGTTAATAATTCTAATCTTAAGAACTAATTTAATAATGGAATCCTGTTTCCCTATTTTGAATTAACTATTTCGATTGTTTAACTGTCCCAAAGAGAATTCTATAATATTTTATATGGTGTAAAAATATATTTAAGCTACGAAAACACTTAAATAAAAATCTCAAGCCCCACTGAATCTCTGGTTAAATCTTTGTGACCTTTAAGCCGATGTCAGATTTGGCGATCGGCCATTCTCCCCACGGATCTCTATATGGTCGATGGTATCTCACAGCCTCTCCAGTCGCCGGGCTAATCTCTTGCCGGTCAATTAATGTCCGCTTCGATTTCAACTTGAGCAGATAAAACGTCAAAGATATTTCGGAAAATATTTTATGTGATTTGTTAAGAGTTTTTTTTCCTTCATACTTTATTTTTTAGCTAATGTGCCGCAATTACGTTCGTCGATTGGCATTTAATTAAAACAAATATTAGGAGGAGGTAAAAACGCACTCAGGAGTGGACTGAGTGGCCTGTCCGGCGCTGGGGTTTATCTTCACGATATCATGGATTTGACAGGTTTAGGTTTTTGGTGTGTCTGCTGGCTCGCCTGATGTTTATTTATACGGCCGCCTTGTTTTTGTTTTAATCTGCAAAGATTTGCATTTCTGTCTGTGCAAATGATTTATGTATATATCTGATATTGTTGTTGTTGTGGCTGTCAGCGCCGTCGTCAAAGGTGGATTTCCATCATATATAAAATCTCCCAGAGACGACGAATGGTGAGTAGTCTCCGTTTTCATTGAATCCGGCAGCCTATTTGCCTTTCAATCAAAGCCACTCGGGCGAGGAAATAAGTTTACATTTGGCTGGATTTACTGATATATATATATATATATATATATATATATATATATATATATTATATATATATATTTGTATAATTTTGTTTCAAGAGCCCACTTCAAGCTGTCTTTGCAGTCAATAAACCAGTTCCGGACTTAATATTGAAGGTCTGGGTCAGGCTAGAGGAATTTAATTGAAATGATGAGGAATACCTAAGGTAAAAATGTTTTAAATTGGTCTTAATAATTGATTTACGTTCAAAAAACACTAAAATTTAATTACAAACTGGCTTTTCATGATAGATAATAATAAATCCATTTAATAACATTTTATGTGCAAAATTATTAATCCCCCACAATCTAAGGTTAATCCAAGCAAATCTTCCCCCATTTCTCTATGGTTTCTCCAAGCGAATTTCTCCCAAACAAATGATTCCCATTCACTGAACAAGCTGAAGAAAACGAACACTAAATGAAATATTTACAGATATATGCAACACGGGGGGAGATATAGATATCGCATCTATCAGTGTTAAAGCCACCGCCGCACCTTTGATAACAACATTACTTTTATTATGATGTATTTTCATGATTTTTGACATAAAACAAGATAAACAAATTATTTTTAATTGCTACATGCCGACCGCAGCGACCACTTACCCCCAGAGAGGGAGCCTGAGGAAAGTGTGAAAACTGGAAGAAATCGGCAAGGCTTGCGAACGGGTATAAATAATAGAAATGTTGTCTGAGTGGCTCCGTCTGGGTCTCAGAGTCACAAGAAGATCGGCAGCCGCGATTTAGCGCGAGAGCAAAAAAAACCTGAGAGCTTCTGCTGCAAATGGAGAAAATAAGCAAGAATATAGATGCACTGAAAAAAGAATATTAAACAATTTATTAATACATTTTGCTATCCTAAGAAAAGAAAGTGCAACGTATTTCCTAAACTGCAGAAAACAAAATAAGTTCTTTTAATTTGAGTTTTGTTTAAGACATTTTTAATCCCATAAATAAATATATAAAAAAGAGTAAGTAAATTATATATATTTAAAATAATAATATATTTTTCTCTGTGCACAGTGAGAGCTCACAAAAAAAAAACCGCGACACGATCTTCATGATCATGAAGATCATAGCCTTACCATGGTGTATCTGTGTGCCCAACAAACTCCACATGTGGTCGGATCAGATCGGATCGGCTGGGTTATAGGATAGCATCGGATCGAATGGGAGTATGGAGTGGAGTGGACTGGAGTGGCTTGGGGAGGAGGATGGGAGTGGATCGGAGTAGAGTGATGACGTCGGCCACTTAAGCCAGAGAGAGAGTGCAACACAGGCAACACAGATCTGCGTCACAGAGCCAGGCTCAACCTAAATGTTGTAACATAAACAAAAACCAGGGAGGGAGGCAGGGAGGCAGATGGATCAGTTTCTGGGAGTTGGAGGCACTTGACTTGAGAGGATTTACATTAGACTTTGAGCATACAAAAGCTAAACTGGAGAATCTATTGGTATTAGGTTCTACCTTTAAGATTGGGCGTGTGTGACTGTGGAATTTAACCTTAATATTCAAGGGGGTGAAAAATACTTAAGGATTTCTTAAGGTAATAATAGAAAAAGAGAGAAAACAGTCTCAGCGTTTCTTTAAATGCTTAATTCTATTTAACAAAATATCAATAAATAAATATTTATATTTATAGGTAAAAAATATTACAAAATTTACCAATTAAGAGTTCATCTAGACATTATAGTAAATGTATTAAAAAAGAATTGAGAGTTTTCCTATTACAAAATATTAACAGTTTTATTTGGGCTTAAGATTAATGAATATAATAATTGTAATCATAAATATAAGGTCAGAATTACTATAATATTCAACTGAATAAATAATAGTAAAGAGTAGAATTTAATTTTAAGTCTTAAGAGTAAAATATATTAAAATCCCCATCAGTCTAAGTGGAGCAGCTGCAGCTGAAAAGATTTATCGAAATGGAGGTTTGCTGTGTTCAGTTTCTTTTGTTTTTTAATTTGGCAGAGAAGCTTCTGTACAAATACAAAGACAGTCAAAAAAAAAAGAAAAGCAAAAAGAAAACCTTAACAAAAAAATAATAATAAATTTGCAGAGGGATGCAGAGTTAACCTTGAGTTAAATTCGAAGGGGACTCTAATGAGTTCCTTTTGGCAAATCAAAAAAGAACCAAAAATAAATATTGAGCGGGGTTAGGTCAAAGAGATGTGGGGAGGAGACAAGTGTCAACATTAATTTGAAGATGTCTGAATGTTAATTCACTACGCTGAATATCGCATAAATTTCCCATATGCACGAATACGTATTTTTTATCTCTATAACTTATATCTTCTCAAAGGCCAGACATCGGCATCGGTATCTCTTTCTGCATCGCTTTGGGCATATTTGCCACTCCCTCTCGGCTCATCTCAAATTTTATCCTCGGCTTGTTTGGTCTGTCAACTCGCATAAACAAACAATTCGCTTGACGCCTTGCCCAGCGCGGCTCAAAAATAAAAAATAAAACAAAACAAATAATAAAGAACAAGGCGTAAAAAGAGACTCAAAACGTAGCATAAAATTAAAATAATTTTGTTTTCATTCCAATTCTGTTTTGTGGTTCCATTTGTTGTCTCTTCTGGGAGCCTTGACTCCCTTTTAATATTTTGCATGTGCCCAGCATGCAAATTTTCATTTTCATTTATTTTTAATTTGAGTTTGCAGACTTGAAAATATACTATACTATCGAAGATTTATACAAAAATGGGTAATAGATGACGGGGAAATAACAATCTATTATTGTTTACCTACCCCACATACCTTAATCTATAAATAAATTTGGAAAATATCACCGGAGACACTTCAGTTTGGTTTCAACATTCACACAAAGTGAATTCTTCTAATATAGTATAATGTCTTCTTGTTTTTCCTCCTCCACTTTGCTGCTGCTGAGTCTGAGCTGAAATTTACGAGTTGGATATGTGCTTAAGATACCATTTATATAGGGGTTGTCAAACAGTGCCTTTGCTTAAGCTTGAAATTAATGCGACATCTCCGGAGGAGGCTCAGGCATCGATATTACACAGAGCTCTTACAGAGCCCATCCCAATCCCGATAGCGGGGACTGTGTTCCCTTTTTCCAATCCCTGCCTCATATGCATATATATAGTATATATATGGGATTCTGCTTAATGATTTTTTATGAATTTATTGCCGCAGCAGTCGGCGAGCAATTTGCGCATGCGTTGCCTCCAATGAGCCCGAACGGTGGGCCAGAAGGGGACCACACGGTTGTATAAATCCAGAATATCCAAAAGAACACTTGAAAAAAATAAGGGTAATTTTCATTAAGGAAAAGGGGGATGGAATATTATTAATTATGAATAAATGATAACAAGATAAATACAAGATATATACTTGAAATGTAGAAATGTAGAAGTTAAGTTATGTTTTTGTATGCATCGAATATAGTTAAAATATTTAATGAATGGTTCAAAAAATAAATAATATTAGTTTAATTTGTGGGATATATTTTTGGGTTCAGTATAATCATTCCTCCTTAAAATTTTACTTATTTTTATATGTACATAAGAACCGGTTAGTAAACCTATAACAAAATTTATTTGAAAGACACTTCCTTATATAAATAGTTATCTTATTCTAGAAAAAATTTAAACTTCATAACTAGCTAAAATATATTAAAACTAACTGGTTCCTTAATGATATAAATAATAATAAAATAAAATAATTAAAGTAACAAATATTTTTTTGAGAGCATTGGCAAAAACATATTTTCCAAAGGGGAAGTGAGGAACATCGCACTGTTCTTCTGCTGTTGATTTCGGTTTTTGTTTTTTGTTTTGCTTAATTTTTTTGTTGATTTTTTGTTGCTGTTGTGGCATGAGAGCAGTTTAAGTGGCTGCCTGCCGCATGCTGCACGCATATGGCGAATGTTTGCAACGCCTACTAAATCATCTGGCAGCATGCCTCACAGTGGCTGCTGCTGCCTCAGGGGAAGACCCGGAGATGGACTAACATGTTGCCATACGCGCTGCACTTCCTGCTTCAATAACACTCGACTTGTGAATAAATACAGCCCGTACATATGTATGTAAAAATAGCACTGTGTTTCGTATCTATGTGCCAGTTTTGCTATTCAATGAATGCCGCAGCTTTGTTTTGAATGTAAAACAAAACATCTTTTAAACTGAGTCAGAGAGTGAGTGTCTCAGCACTCAGCACACAAATCCAACGCACATGTGCAAAGATCGGAGGTCCATGGAGATCGCTTTTTGTAATCCTGCAATGGGAAATTATTATTTCCTGTGGGAGAAGAAGTCCTGACTTATAAGGAGTTCAAGGAAATGAAGGATTAATTGAGGGATTTATTTAAAGTTTTATTTAAGCTGTAATAATATAAATACATTGAATATTTTGTATGATACATACACTTAAATTTTAAGGTATGTATAAGTAATCAATAGACCAATTTTAAGAAAAAAATTAAATATGTATTTTAAATATTAATTCCAAAAACACATAAGGTAGAACCAATATATTATATATAGAGGACTATTGGATTATTATTTTATTTAAGCAATACATTTTCCCTTTGAGTGGTTATGTCTTATTTAATTTTTCTAAAAATCCCTGAGATTAGTGTCCTTTTCAACTGATTTCCTTATATTTTAAATAATATTTTCTTACAATATAAGTGCACTTCAGAGTGCAGAGGCCGTAGAGCAAAAGAGAAACAACACTAAAACAGAAAATAACATTTACTTTTAACACTTACTGACTTGGCGTGATAACTGAGGTCGTGGAAACTCAAGTAATGCAAAAGCTTAAAGACCACCGAGTCAGGTAATTGACGTAATTTACATGGGCAGCGCCGTGAGGTGACCCTCAAAAAAAAAAGCACCAAAAACAATGCCCTAAATGGCAAATGAAGGGCTGACTGACTTGAAACTTTTTTGGTTATAACCAAAAATGACCGAAAAAACACTAGACAAGTGAACGACCCTGGGCGCCTCTGCCCCTCATCTTTTTTTATGTATATATTTTTTTAAGTTTTTGATCAGAGCTTGTCACTTAGTTTAACATTTTATCAGCCGGCCGTGTTGAGATACAATTTGACAACCTGAGAGATACACTGGATGTGAGCTGAAAATGATTGCTGCCGAAAGCGAAGGCGAAGTGGAAACTCGATACGCCTTCCAAGCTCCAAGATGCAGCGGCGACTATATGCGGCCACTCGAGCCACATTTTGTGGCAGCCAAGTGCAAAGGCGGTGTCAGATCGCATTGCGATGGATTCCAATCACACGCATATCACTTGCCACTCGAAGCTAACAAATAAACGTGGAAATATCGTAGCGCAGCGTTTTAAATGCCAAATGGAGCAAAACGAAGAGTTCTTGAATGTCAGAAAGGATTCAGATATAATTCTATGGTTTTTAGGTAAGAAAAATTAAAACTATACGCCTTCATATAAGAAAGGTACATATTTTTAGGTAAAATCAATGTTTACTTATATAAATTTAACTTTATAATTTCATCATTAAAAGGAAATATTTTGAATGAGGGAAATAATTATTTCCTTTTATATTTCAAGGTTTAGTTTACTAAAATTTTTTTTTAATACTATAACATGAATTATACTTGACCTTAAGGTATTATTTATTCCACATGATTTTCTATTTTATTTTTCCCATTTTACCAAGAGCTCGAAATACCCCTGAGCATCCCATTTCACACCATTTTCCATCAAGATAGCTCACCAAGATTTAACAATTTCTTTCGCGATCGCTTTCCTCCGGGAAAATTTGAACAAGTGGAGTGTTGCCAGCATCAATCAAGGCAATTTCCAATGGGCTCGCAGCGATTTCAAAAGCATAAATCATTGCATTGAAAGATCCCCAAACTTGGCTTAGATCTAAAACAGCCAAAACACCAAAAACGAAATAGTGTGTATGTGCGGACCAGCATAAAGCCATAAATCTCTGGATTCATTAGGTGCAACTGAAAATTGAACAGAAAGCGACTTCAGGTTCTGCAAAGCGTATTTTTGGCGCGCTTTCTGTGCACTGGAGGAAAAATTAATAAAGCCTTTTAGAACGAGTTTGATATGTTAATGTAGTCATAAGTGTTCAAAAAATAAAATGTTCAATTAATATATATAATTAATTACATTTTATTTATTTAAATTTTCATATTTTCCCTTATTAAAATAATATAAAATCCATACTCGAGTCTTTTTAAGAGATCTTTATAAAAGAAACCTATTTGTAAGCTTCTTATTCCTTAAATTTCCTCCTAATATTTTTTCTGTGTATCATCCTAACGCCCCCACCTCCTCTACACCCCAAAGGCAAGACGTGTGCGACCTTCAAATGCTTCACAAACACATACACCTTTTTTGGGGGAGAGATCACGCCACTCTTGGGGCCACTGGCAACATCGAAGCGTTGTTGCCGAGCTTCTTGGCTACATGTTGCCAGTCAGGCTTGATGGAAGCTTGGCCCAGCGGATGAGGCACCATCAGCTGTGTTTATTTGACGGAGTTGGACTTAACCCCTTAAGGCTTAGTGGTTTAAAAGTCGCCTAGTGCTGCCACCCCTTAATATTGTATTAATTTCGTTGTCTAGTTTTGTCTCAATTGCTTACCAATTGTTTGGATACGTATACGTAATATACGTATACTTAATATATATGGTAAATAATTAATTATATAAAAAAATATATATACCTGAAAAAAATTACATATAACTGAATAAATTAAATGAAAAAAGAAACAATATATTAAACACATTTATTACCATATATCATATATGAATGTACATATCTATTATATTATTTTATATTTATTAAAACTATGAACATATTTAAATATTTATTAAATAATTTTATATATTTATTAAAAATGATTAATTCCCATGTGACCACTTAAGGAGTGGCCAATCAATGGGTTAAGTTGTGTGCGGTTTACCTGGAGGCAAAAAGGCAACTTCACGGAGATCGGTAACATGTTTTATGCATCCGCAACAAATGTATATACACTTATTTAGCTTTATATACATATGCATGTATATAGGCAAAGGAAATAAAAAAAACAGCAGCAACAGCGAAATACTTTTAAAGGTAACCGATCAGAAAACAACAGAAATAAAAATAATGGCGAAGGTCGTTCAAAGGCAATGCAAAGTTTATGTTTTCTTTTTTATTATTTTTTTTCCTTTGTTTTTTTGCCGTTTCATTTTTGGCCTTTTTGTTGTACGTTACTTTTTTAGTTCTCAAAGGTTGCTCTCTCAAAAGGCTTCGTTATGGGGGTATCCTTAGGTAAGTAAACAATGGCAAACCATGGAAACCCTTGGTTCTCCCCCTAGAATTCCTTTTTAAAAACTAGCTTCTTTAAGTGTATATTTTTAAGAAAGTCTTATTAAATTACCTGTTTCTTATTTCCATTTTTAAAGCCTGCAGAGATTTAATAATTCGTTGTTAAGGCAATTTAAAGGCCTTATTAAAATGTAGTAACATTTACCTGCAGTAGTTGGGCGCTGAGATTTATTTACGAAACCGAGCGACGTTGATAAGACCATCGACTAATTGCTCCTGTACCGGACGTCGGAGCAGTTTTTGATTTTCAAAATCGTTGCTTTGTTGTTGCTGGCTAACTGGCGAATTTCGGTTCGTTCCCATCATAAAGTTGTCGACTGGTTTCCTTTTTTTGGCATCAACGACGACGACGAGCGACGAACAACGAACCGTTTCTGTCAAGACTGACTTGAGGCGAGGCTGGGATTTTCTTTTGCCATTTTGTGTAATTTATTTTGTTGATTTCATTTTATTAACATTTCATTTGTGTAGTAGTTTGGTGGCTCCCAGGAATGTGGGTCAGCGGCGACACTTGGCTGGCCACGGATGCAGCCGAGATTCAGGAATTGGGACTGGGACTGGATTGGTGACCAAAAGCTTACACGGTTAATGCCCGGATCCCGAACACGTTTGCAGTTCGGATAAGAGAGGTGTCAGATATCTCTGGAGAATATGGTCTCCGTTGCGTTGAAACTTTCTGTCCTACATTAATTTCAGATCGAAATTACAGACTGTTGGCGGCTGATGTATTACGCTAATGGACAGCTTAATGTGCTCAAATCAGAAACTTGCTTTATTAATGAGTTTATGTTGGCGGAACCCGCAATCAAGTCAAGTCAGTAAATGGAGAAATTCCGGGCAGAAAAGGGTCAAATAATAATATACCAAAAATAATATACATTTTAAGAAAGTATATAATTGACAGGAACGGGGGTTTCAATAATCTTAAAGTATAAGAAAATATATTAAGCTCCCTTGAGACTTGTACAAGAATTATCTTCAATCAAAAAAGGTATACAATTTCAGTTTCAAGTTAAAATATATCCGATATCTTATATAAGATCTCTGAGAACTGGAATTTAAACCAACTTCATCAGTGATTGAGTAAAGTTGATTAAGACAACTTACAAATTATCATATCGTCTGTCGTCTGTCCATTAATTCGAGGTGATTTTAGAATAAATAAACCTGATGGTAATTACATAACCATATACGAATCCCGGTTGACATGGCGCCTGAGTCTAGAATTCAGATCTTGCCCCAGACAAGAGTTATATGCATAAAGCTGTTAGGCGATATGCATCGTTACTAATTGCCTTGGAAAAGAATGTTGCTATTATTGAAGGCAAATCAAAAAAGACATTGAATTATAATGGAATTATACTTGCTTAACCTGAAAAAGGGAAATAATATATAGTATAATAATATATTTTTTACTATGACTGCACCTCAAGAAAGTTAAAGTTTGTTGCCTTTCTCTTGTCTCCCTGTAAAGAACAAAAGATCTTCATAATCTTCGCTCTATGGGCAGTTGAAATTTCAATTGGTAGCTTTATAAACGTTGTACAAATATCGCGAGACAAACGAAAGTCAATTAAGGTTCGATCGCTGAGGCTGGAACACGCCTTCGAGCCTATCTAACCATGTATCTGGTCGTTGCATAAACACTTTGCGGCTGAACAGGAGATCGGAGCTTCAAGCTCAGAGCCCGGCGTGTTGGGGGCGAATAAAAAATAAAAACTTTCTACAATTATTTTCAATAGTATTGAACTTTTCTTCTACTTCACGCTGATTTACGCAACTTTCACGGCAGCCAGCACCAAGCAGCCGCAAAAACAAAAAAGCCTCAAACAACGAATTTATGGCCACAACAGCGGCAGCCGGCTCACATCGGGAAAAAACCAAAAGAAAAAAAAAACAAACAAAAAAAACCTGGCCCACGCAACTGCTGCAGTGCAGCCCGAGAAAATAAAAACGAAACCCTTTAGGAAATTTTGTACAGAAAAGCCGAGGAAACTTGCATCGCTGGCCATATAAATCCGTTTAAAATCGCTGGCCAGGCCAACACCGAAACTGCAACTGCACCTCCGACTGCACTTAAACTCCATCTTTAACTCAAAACTCCAACTCAGACTCGAACCCAAGCCCGAACCCGGTTCGAAACTGCCACACCAACGCAGAGAGGCCTGAGGTTGAAGATATTTTAAAGTTTTCCTCGGCGCTGGAGCTGTGCGGGCGGCACAGTGGGATTCATGGCTAATGAAACGAGGGTGAAATTGGAGAGTCAATAGAGTTGTTGACATGCACACTCTTTTTTTCGGGGAGTTCCTGGAAACAGAAAGCAATTAATAACTAAAACTTGTGATTTATGGGTGTCAGCTTTCATTTGTTTAAAGTTTTTACTTTAAACTAGAGTTTTGACTAGTGATTTACAGCTTTAAATATAATTGTTTAATTTTTGTGTATTTTTTTGAAGGTTGTATGATAAATATTCCTTGTTAAAGATCAAAATTGGATGAGTAATAATTTTGTCTAACCTTTTTATATTTATGTATAATTGTTTTGTTTGTAATTAATTATAGGACATAATTATTTTTGTAGTAAACTTACACGATATTTTCTCTTCTGTCTGGCAGCTTTGCAACTATTTTCTACTGTAATCTAGAATTTGGTAACCGGATCGGAGGCAACCATTTAGGCCACCACCAGGTTCTCACTTTCGTTTTCAGTAAAGAAATTGGAATAGACATTTTGCGATCCGATTTCCAATGCAAAGCGATACCGTGCACTTTTGCAGTTCATTGGCCCCACCGTGCGGCGCAGATATATGCACAAATATAACTGTGTGAATGGATATATATCAGCTGGGATAGGATCGGATCGGATCGCATCGCGGTGGTTTTATTAATGAGCCTAGACGCACGCTTAGCACGAAAAACGCCACCGGAGCGATGTGAAAACTTGTGGATTTCGGTTTCGATGCGGAATCGATCGCAAAGCTAAGACAAAGCCATAAAAAAGACTGGGGCAACAAACAGAAAAAGAAGAAATAATAAAGATTAGGCCAGGCTGGAGAGCGATGGGGGCGTCGTTGGCGTTGGCAGCACATCGCATATCAAAGTACCACCTCTGCGGTATCATGGCAATCATTATAATGTGAGTGGGATCGTGGCCATATTATAATGGGCATAAATATAAGCTCTCCCGAATATGGGGGCGCTTGGCAAGTGTCGCACGAGCAGAACGTGCCGTGCCTTGCCATGGATGGAGCCATGGAGCTTCTCTGGCCTCCTGCGATTTCGATTTCGTAAGGTTTCTTTGATTAATGCCACATAGACCATAAAGCCATCCACCTATTTAGCTATTCTCGCCCCGCAATCGGCCGAGCAATCATTATCGTAAATGTTGCTCACCAGTTGGTAAATGCCATTAATCAAACTGTTTTACATTTTATTTTGGTTCCATTTCGTTACAGCCACCAAAAATTGCGGGGAATTCCAAACGCCGTCGAACCGCAGAGCAATTCGAATTTTACTAATGAATGAATGAATGGATCTGCAGAGAAAGGTGAGTGACAGCATAACGAATGTCTACGAACTACCGGCTGCCATTGAACTTGATTTGGTGAGTGGCTTGAGTGGGAATCCGACTTCCTTATAAGCTGTATCTCATGTGAAATATGATAACATTAATGTGTGTTGTAGCTAGGCTTTAATAGGGTTAGCTAATGTGATTTATCCGTATCGGGAATTGCCAGCAAAAGGCTTTGAATAAATAATAAACCTATTGAAGACTTGTACAGAGATCATAAATAAGAGCTTTCATTCATAAATACATTTAAAGGAAAATACTATATATATAATGCTTAATAAATCTTAAATCTTATTAATCTTAAGCACTAATATCACCTTTAAACAAATCATGCATTATTTCTCTAATCAAACCAATTAAAGTGAACCTTATCAGTACTCAGACAGGCTCCGTTTACAAACAATTTCCATTAAGTAACTTAAGCTATGCTAATCTAGAATAACGATTATAAAATTAATGCAAATTAAATAATTAATCTTATCAGCCGTTTTAAAAGCTTTTTCAAACCTGAAATCAAACACTAATTGCCATTGCAATTAACTAGGCAAAGGTCATATATGGTATAGTCATCATGAGAAATGTGAAAAAATGTTAATTGAAAAGCCTTTTGGTTCTGGCGTAAGCTAAACAAAATATTCACCTGCGTCAAGACGGCGGCTCTTTCCAATTACATCCGAATTATTTATGCGGCCAATACCGAATGCCGATATCCAGCGGCATTTATCACGGCTGACAGCTGGGACGGCGCTCGGCTTCAACACGGAGATTTCAGAAATCGCAGAAATCGCTAAATCGCCGCCAGCAGCGGTCAGCGCATAAATTCACCGACAAACTCAATCAAAAAGGCGCTCTGGCCAGCCTAGCTCATTTTTTAACTGTAAGCTCAGGGTACAGGTGAGCCTGGTAAAGGTGTATTTATATCAGAACACTAAAGGGAATGACCTTGACTAGCAGAAATTACATTATTACAAGTTTTTGAATATTTTTTAAAAGAAGATCAGTGAAAGAAAAGCAAATCAAGGTAAGATTAAAATATATTTAAAATGCAAATTTATTTTTCCCAATCAAGGATCTTGCTAGATGCCAGCATTTTAAAATTAAATACATTTTATTTATAATATAAATAATTTTCCAAATAATAAATCGATAAATTTAGATCATATCCACTTTATAGATACTCTCCTGTCTGTGTGTGTTTCTGTAACCAATTTTGTCATGAATGCAAATTTTGTGTACACTTTTAATTAACGTTAAAGGTTGTTTACAGCCGTTGTTGTTGTTTTTGTTGCTTGGTGGTGGAGTTTTTCCAGCACTTATTTGACTTTGAGGCCGAGGCCCGCTGGCGTTTCCCGCATTTCGTTGGCGCTTTGCCTGTTTACTGATTAGCAAAAAAATAAAAACACAAGTAAAATAATAGACAGAAAAGTCAAGAAATCTTATACTGAATCACGAAATCGGGCGGCAAACGAACCCGCTGCCGAACCCGTACTCCATACATAATTTGCTTAATGTTTACTTATGCTAATCGGGGACATTAATCAGACTTGTTAACAACATTGAGCACGAGTCTCGGAGGGGTCGCCGTCTCCGTCTCCATCTCGGCAAATGCCAAACAAATCAACACTCGCACCGAAATTACTTCATTTTCGTAACTTAAATTGATGGATTATTAAATAAGAGAGAAAAATATGTTCAAAAGATTACAAAGCCATTCAATACAATAAGCTGCGATGACCAGTAGAAAATTTGAAAAGATCTGAGGATTTTTATTACTATTTGTTTCATATAAAAATATTAATTTAAGGAAAATGTGTAGATACAAATATGTATTTAATATATTTTATTTTGCATTCATCTGCTTAATAATTTATTAAGTTTAGGTTTATATATTCTTCAGCTTCCATATGGTTTCGCAAATACATATTTCAATAGCTTAAAAAATGGATAACCCTCAGCTGAAAATATTTAATTTTTTTTGTAATTAATTTTAATTAACCCATTAACCACTTTAGTAACAAGCTCAAAGGGCTGTAAATTTCCACATGGGCACGTTTTAAACGCACGTGCCGAAGCACCAACAACATACAGCTTCATCTGCACAATAATAACAACAACAACAGCGGCGAAGCATAGTGCAAAGCGAAATGCAGCCAAACAAATAAGGAAAAAAAAATACAACACCAACACAAAAGAAAGTTGAACAAAACACAAACAACAATGGCTCCAAGATAAAAGGGCATTATGGAGGAGTCGGAGGGGGTTATATCAAAGCCGACGCACTTTTCGCTTTTGAAACAACTTAGGCGGAACCAGTTCCATGAGCAGAGAAAAATGAAATAGAGTTTTTAAACTGATGAAATACCCATGAGTTTTCCAATTCACGCCTCTCACGTTACATGTGCATCCCCCCCTTTCAATGGAACTTGGCCTCTCTCAGGGTGGGCCTACGCCGAGGTTTTAAAATATAGGTGGTAAAGGTTGTGTTTTTACTTCTAAGAACTTAATAATATTATTAATTAGAGTTGTTGATATATGTATGTATGTGCTTTAATTACTATATTATAAGAAATATCTTTCAGTTACATTTAATTTTTCAAGTAAATTTTAACCTTTTTATTAATTGAGTAAATTGTTTTAATTCCTTGGGTCCACCCTAAAGCGCATGGCTAGTTAAACAACAACACTTTTTGGGGGCAGCATCCGCGGAGGCGGTGAAAAGAAGATAACGAGAGAGAGAGTAAGAGTAACTACTGGAGATGCGAAGAGTTCGAGGAATAGGAAAAAGTGTCGAAAGCGAAGACAAATATTACACATTTAATTATGACAAGGTGACTCGGCTACGCCTCTGCTCCACCTTTACATGCCACCTGCCCCTGCTACCTCGCAGCTTACAGGGAAATTCAACTAGGAAAATTCATTTGAAATTTTATTCGGTTGCTTGGCCCGCTGACTTCTGCCTGACACTAATGCCTTTAATGATCCATGTTGTCGCTCAAAAACTTGAGGGGTGTCATTGGACTCCCATTGTTTTTGGTGACTGGCTAGACGCGGACTCTCCATGGGAAATGTTACGTGATTAAGTTGGCAACACAAGATCAGAGAAGCGGAAAATGTCAGCTATTAAATGAAATAAAAAGATGTTTAGTAATTATTTTGTGGTTTTTGCAAATTGAAGTTAGGAGAGGGAATTATTTTGGGTTTCCTCTCTGTAGCTATAAATAACTTTATTCAATCCAATATGACAACATTGACTACATTAATTTTTAAGAAAATTCCAGTTCTTTCAATATATATTTTTTTTACTGAGCTAATTTCAAAAACAATTATTTAACCATCAAACTTTAGATAAAAAATAACAGAACGATAAAATCAAATATTCAAATAACTTAAGACTTTTAAAATTAACACAACTGAAATAAATAACTTATACTTGGGGAATTGGTTGATTGATCTCTAAAATTGAATAAATATTCCTAACCTAACTATTTTTCTCTTTTTCAATTATATTATTCTTCATGGGCTTTAATTCCCGAGTCTTGACGTATGGCATCCGGGGCCAGACCCATGTCGTCGGCATAGAGGACTCGTAGTTAAAGTTAAAGAGATGCGATTCCAGCCACTTGCGCTTGTTCTGCGGTTCCGGATAGGTGGAGGCCAAGCCTCTATCGTAGGCACATTGGGTCACACCAATGGCAATGTTCATGGACACATCCCGAATCTTGCACAGCGGTGGATACAGCGAACCGCGCTCAATGTCGCTGGGCTCCACAAATTTGGCCAATTCCTTGGCGGCGATCAGGAACATCTCGTCGGGAATGTGGTGAGTGCCAGTGCAGATCACTCCCAAGGCGATGCCCGGAAAGATGTAGGCGTTGTTGCCCTGGCCCGGATAGAAGGTCTTCTCGCCCATCGTGACCGGTGGAAAGGGGGAGCCCGACGAGAAGATCACACGACCCTCCGTGTGCTGGTAGGCATCTTCGGCGGTGCACTCCGCCTTGATGGTGGGATTGGACAGGGCAAAGATCACTGGTCTCTCGTTATTCTCCGCCATGGCACGTAAGATCTCCGGTGTAAAGATACCACCGGTGGCCGAAACACCAATTAGGACATTCGGCTTGACGACACCAACAACCTCGGCGAGATTCGTCATCGGCGGCATGTCCTTGACGTACTTAACTGCCTGGTGGGCATCCAGGTTGCGGGACTTGGTCAGCAGACCGTCCACATCCACCATGTATATCTGGCTGTAGGCCTCTTCGGTGGGGAGACCATCCCGTTCCATGGCCTTGACCGTGAGATCGGCAATGCCAATGGCTGCGCCACCAGACCCGGCGAATAGGAAAGTGTAGTCCTTCAGGGATTTCTGTGTCAGCCGCTGGGAGGCATAAAAGCCGGCAACGGCAACGGCGGCAGTTCCCTGGATATCGTCGTTGAAGGTGCAGTAACAGTTCCGGTACTTTTCCAGGAAGCGAAATGCATTATGGTTGCCAAAGTCCTCGAACTGGATAAGGGTATTCTGGCCATATCGCCGAACCACAGCCTCCATGAACTCGTCCATAAAGTCGTCGTACTCCTGTCCATCCACTCGCTTCTGGCGCAAACCAACATAAAGCGGATCTGCCAGCAGATTGTCATTATTAGTGCCCACATCCGCCATGATGGGCAGGCACTGGTGCGGCTTGATCCCGGCCAGAGCCGTGTACAAGGCCAGCTTGCCCACGGGAATGCCCATGCCGTTGGCCCCCAAATCGCCCAGTCCCAGGATGCGCTCACCATCCGTCACGCAGATCGCCCGCACATCCGATTCCGGCCAGTTCTTGATCACATCGAAGACGTGTCCCCGGTCATTGTACGTCACAAAGAGGCCGTGAGGACGCCGGTAGATCAATCCAAAACGCTGGCACGCCAAGCCCACCGTTGGCGTATAGACAATGGGCATCAGATCCTCGATATTCTCCGAGAGGAACCGAAAGAACAGGCGCTCGTTGCGATCGTGGAGGTCGCTCAGGTAGAGGTACTTGTTGATGGGGTTGTCGTAGCTATTCACGGAGATCTCGCACAGCTGCAGCTGCTCCTCCTGTGTCTTAAAGCGGGCGGGTAGCAGCCCGTGGATGCCCAGCGCCTGACGCTCCTCCAAGGTGAAGGCCAGACCTTTGCTCAGACGGGGATCGCGGAAGTGATCAATGCCACGCACCTGAGAGGGCGTGATAATGTCGCCCGTCACCTCATGGTATCGCCGGGTGGCCAGAACTATTCCAGAGCGACTTTGCCAGAGTTTGCTGGCAGATATCCACAAGCTTGGTCGGAAATTCATTTTGCAGCTCTTCAAGGGCTAGCAATAGTTATAGTAAGATTTATTGACTTTGGCTCCGGGCTGTTACTGTGTTTATAAGTTTAATTTTTGATGATGCTTAATATAAATTTCAAAGATAACTAGAAACTCAACGAACAACTTTTTTATATCAGATGCACATTGTAGCTTGTTTCTCAATGTCTTCTTTATTTGGCTTTTAATTTGGTTCATTCAAATTAGTTGGTACTTGGTCTTGATTGAGATTCCTGCGAATGGTCTGCAAGTCCTGGTTTAGACTCCTCTGCACCAAACCCAGCTCCAGGTAGCACTTGACGTAGTCCTCTGAAATGCCACTCAGAATGCGAACGAGATTCTCTCGGACCAGGCGCACTGTGCTCAGCTGGTAGACATTCTTCGAGGACACCATACAGGGTAGATCCTCGTCACGACCCTCTAGAAGCTTCAGGCGCTCCCCCATATCCCTGAAGTTGGACTTCAGTAACTTCTTCTTGTAGATCAGTTGTCGCTCGCGTTTTCGCAGCCTCCGCAGGTAGTCAAAGACCTCATCGGGGATGCTGGGAATTTCTTGGTCCTGGATCATTTTTACACAATATTTCTGAATTTAGACTAAAACCGAGAAAGTGTTTAGGTATTTATTGTGTGTGAAACCTTGGCATATGTGGCTAAGTTGTGGGGTTTAATTTACTCTGAATAAAATACTTATTATAATGTAGGACTACTATTAAAATATCCCCCTTAGAGTTAACCTAAAAAATTAATTCAACTTGACATAGACAATGCCAAATCAATTAACAGAATTTACAAAATGTTTGGCAGCCAAAAGATACTTCTTTTCTATAGAAATTTGACATTTGTGAGCCTCTGAACATATTGTAATAAATTCATATTTCCCCCCCTATAGCTTTTTATGTTTCTTCTTCACACCTCTTAGCTAGGGTCTGGGCACTATTATGATTTCATCGGAGCGAAACAAAGAGAATCCATGAGATCTTCTGTCGCCCCTACAATGGCAATGCTAATCACATTAATAAATTATCCGCACCTCCGGTTGGAGCCTCGCATTCGCATCCATCTATTCCGATTCCGATCGTGTGTTCGTGTAAATGAAATATTCTATTGGCTGAATTGCTTTTGCCTTATTCATGGCTGGACATTTGCAGTGGCTAAACATTAATTTTTTCTACCCCTTGGACAGCCCCCTCTTCACCACGATTTATTCAAATTATTTTTAATGGCCTTTTGTTGTTGACTCTGTCACTATGCTAAATGGCAATACAAATTCCCCGAGTTTATTGGAATTTTTTTTATACTCCATGAGCATTGTGAATTAGTTGGAATTGGTTGACATCAGCGGGAGGGAGGAGGAGAGGGCTATTTCTAGTTAATTATTAATTTTAAAAGGTACTGAATTATTCGATTTTTTCTTATATTTAAGAGACAGTTTTAAATTTGAATTATGGAGTTGGAAATCGATAATGTGCAAGTTAAATATTCACTTTACGAATTTTTAAGTTTCGCAACCTTTCTAATAGCTTATCACCTCGGAACTCCTTCCTTAACACACCTAAAAAAGAGCTACAAGTCTGAGGTGTTCCCCGAACTCCAATGGAATTACGCCTGAACTTGCTTTGTGTGAAACAAGTTCTCCTGCTCTCCGATTTCACATTAAAGACCACACGCGTCTTGGGTGCCATTTATGAGCATTTAATCCTTTTGGGCAGCCCAACAATAGCCAAGGCCCCAGCCAGAAAATAACTACATCAAGCGGAAACCGAAAAAAGGGAGTGTATTTGTGGCAGGGGACACTCGGGTTGATTTATATGATCGCAGGGCGATTCATATTTCTATGGCTTTCACTGTCGCCCATAAATATAATTTTTTTTTTACATATATATGATATGTGTGTGACTCCCACAGCACAGTGGAAATTAAGCCCGAAATGAAGACATTCAAAATGTGAGGCAAGGTGTGCCAAACGAATCCGATGGACATAAAAATATGTAAATTTTTCAGTGGCTTCTGGCTTAGACTCTGTGGCTGCCACACCCCTTTGAAGGGGGACACACACTTAATTTTCTTCTTGACCTCACAATTAGTTGCAATTGTAAAATCTCTGATTTGTGCTGGGCTTTTGCCACTCGAAAGTTTTCTATTTACCTTTACACATTTGTATGGCTCTTCAAAAAGAAATTTCTCCAATTTCGTTGTACTTGTAAGGAGAGAAATAAAAAACAAAAAAAGCCCCCAACAACCTTCACCGTGTGTGGCCTTTTCTTTTCTGGTAAAAACCTTTACAATGTTACAGAACATTTTGCCTTCTCTTTTTCAAGTTGTACTTGTTGTCTTTTTTGAGTGTTTTTTTACAACTAAATCGTAAAAAAGAAATGTAAGAGAGCCATGTAAAAGTCTGGCTACTGTTGAACTGGTTGGCCTGGCTAAAATGCTAAAATCTGGCACGAATCTATTAGCCGTCAAATAAAATGTAAGACAGAAGCTGCTGGGTTAGGCTCTTAAAATGTGATTTTCTAAACAGAACTTGCCCTAAACTGGTGAAGTTAAAATACTTTCTATTGCATTTAAATTTGTTTTAGGTTCCTCAAAAAATTAGCTTGGTACACTTTTAGTTCCCTAATTTATAGATTTGGTATTGAGTATATTTATTTTTATATGAAACAATATATACTTAATTAATATTAAATGTTGTTCAAAACCCTTAAGAAATTTAAAAAATATATCATATTTTATTGGGAACTTGTTCCACTTGACTGGCAAATACTTTAAATGTTTTTCTGCGGCCTAGACGATTGCCTCATTCAGCACTTGAGTTCATTTAATTCGCACTTAAAATGATATACGAATTTCAAGCTAATTTCCATTGTAACGCTGTCAGTCGAGGAGAAACAGTGAAGTGAGACCATTAAGGCGACGCGACATTTGCAGTTTTCATAAACACTCAGACATAAGTATAATAAACACATATTGCATAGGCCTTAATTTGACAACTGAGAGGCATGAAATGACACCAGACAGCCAGCTCTCTAGCAGGCCACTCATTAATCTGTCTAAATAAAGAACGTTCCGAGCGAAATCAAGAAACATTTGGCTGGAGTTAAGGCAAAAGTTGTAAATTGATTTGCCACCAAATATGGCGGACAGCTTCGCTCTAAATTTCTTGTTATTTTTACAAAAATTCACCAGAGCAGCAAGGCAAGCACAACAAATAAAAATCATTCATGGATCTCATTCGGGTAATAAATCTAGGCGATGTATTTCCATTTTGGGGGGAGAGTTCCGACTTCAATTCAGATTCCGATTCAAAAAGTGTGTTCAAAACTGCTCCAAAGTGTCCGAAATGTTTTTCCTTTTGGCGCGCAGCATGATCGGAATATATAATTCACTAACTGAGATCATTAGGAGCCACAGCAGGTGGAATTCGTCGAACCGAATGTTTTCATAAATAACAAATGCTAAAGCGAAACATTTCCATATATACAACCTCTCCGCCTCCCTCTGGGCTACCAGTCCGGTAGGAATTGTGTTAAAACTTATTAATTTACATTGGCAGTCGCAGGGGGGCAGCGGCACACAATGATTATAATAAATTTGTTTTATTGCAATAAATCGAGATTTAAATGAAATCACAGGTTTAGCCGTTTAATATGGAATTTGTTGGACTTTTGTAGATTTAATAGGGGCATTCTCTTTGGATGTATAAATCATTTTGAGGCAAAGAAGTTTGAGTTTTAAGAATATTTCATTAGAAGGGCTTACAAAAAATACCTACTTAATTCTTCTTGTTAATGTGCCATAGTACTTTGAGCAATTTAAATAATTATTACAACAAGAAAATGATTATATTCCAGGTAACAATTCCCAGAAACATAAGCGTATAAATATTTATAATATTTAAAATATTTTTTTTTTCGGTTCAGCTAATTTTTGTTTAAAAAATACCTGAATACCCCCAATGACAAATATTATTCGTTATTTATTCGCTTAATTTCGAAGTTAAACGACCAACGAAACACAAATTAATGGCTGAGCTTTTAAGATGGTTATTTCGATCACCTGGCTCTGGGGTCGCCCCTATTACCATATTCGGTTTATTTATTTATTTTCGACACATTATTTGTAGCGAGACTTGAAATATTTACACAATTTCCAAATGAAAAATGTAATTCCAATTTAAATTAAACCGTTTTCAAAAATGCCGCTGGAGCATGGAACTCCAACTGAAATATACATATACATATAGTAAAAATATTTTTTGGGTGACCCCTTGCTTATCGCCTCGTGCGATGTCATAAATTTGTTTGAAATGTTGCGTGGCTTGAGCTTGAACCTATTAATAATTATTGATAAACCATTCATGGCGGCAGCAGCTGATTTAATTTTCAATTTCGATTCGAGTCGCTCTTGCAATTGAATTCAGAATTAAATTGTGTCAGAATTTATGTTTTGGCCACTAATATTTTATGATCGTTTTATTGGGGGTAACCAATAAAAGAGATTTCTCCGTATTTTTATGGTATGTAGTGAGGAAAGTTGGTTAGCATATATTTATTCCCAGATTTGGTTTTCCATCTTTCCATCGCCCCCTGTCAGTTTTTAATCACCCCGAAATTAAGCATGCAACACCAACGCACTTTAATTGTTCGCCAACGAGCAGCAATTTGTGGCTCGCCTTGTGTCCCCGATCCAAATCGAAATGCACTCGCCGCTCTGTGATTCGATGCCATTCCCCTTCATTGGCTTCAATTCTATTTAAAGGTCTTTTCAATTTGCAAGCCCAATCGATGATCATCAGCCTGCTTGATTGGCCCAGACGTTGGACTATATTTCTGCACTCTTTGATTCTGTTTTTTAGTTTTTTCTTTATGAATTTATTATTGGCCGATCGTTGTAGTTTAGTGCTGGAAAGTCTGGACTTCCTGTGGAGCATTTTACGCTGTAAAAGTTTATTTATTTTTGGCTTTCTAAACACAGCAACAAAGATTTTCTTTTACTTGTAAGGCGGTTTATAGATTTGGATCAGATTACTGCCTAGAATTAAATGAAATGATTGTATTTTTTGAAGACAAAGATTTTTTCTACTTGATTTTAGGGGTATATTTTGAAAGGCAGTCATAACAGTTATACAATTCAGAAACCTATTTACTTCGCAATGGATTTAAAGGGTTCCAGTCCCCAAAATAATAGTTGAAAAATAGGGTGCTACATATATAGAAACGTTACAGCTAAACTGAGAAAAAAATATATATATTGATTTAGCTAAATTGAGAAATTTATAACCAATTTCATAGAATGTTATACCACTTCAAACCACAAACTATTTTCTAAATGACCATAACATTCTTATTATTTTACTATCCATTACCCAATGTGTAATCATTTTTTCCTGTGCATCCACCGAACTTCTATTCCTTCCTTATCTCCTGTCAAAGCCACAATAATTCACTTTTGGTTCAAATAAATGACATATTCAAATATTGACACAAGACCCAACTGAACCAACTGACTGTTGTTCAATCTCCCCCTTTGAAAAACCATCCCTATCTGAGCTAAATGAAACCCTTTGTGGGCTAATAACATTATTGACAGGTGAAAACCATAAACTGCCCCGGAAGAGGAAGTCGGGGGACACAGGGAATATTACCCTCGATAAGGACGCACTTCCCTTTTCAATATATATATTTTTTTTGGCAAAGTGACTCACAGTAGCTGGCCAAGAGATTTGGTAACAAAGGTGGGTAGACCTCTACCTGACACGTTACCCCGACTATGCCACATTAACATTACAATTGTAAGCTGTAAATTATCAGGGGTCTCCGGGAGAGAGAGGAAAATATCGTTTCGGCTGTGATACCAACAAAATTAGCATATTTGGCCACTGTGCCCCTTGTGGTCCTAGCCAAGACACTAGAAACTGAGCCCGACACTGGCTCAGGTAGCCGTAAATTGTCAGGGGCTGGCTATGTTTTGGGCCTATGCTAATGTCGATCGTTGTCTGCCCACACTTAACTCCCGGATCGGATCGGATGGGATTGTATCGGACGGACTGTCTGTCTACGAGTCGCGTCTCCGCGTGTTTGTGTATCCCTTGGGTTCGTGCTGTGGCATAAACAAAGCCATAGGATCGTGTTGCAGTTGCAGGCGAGGTTGTTATAGTTGTTGCATTGACTCGACGGTCCATTTGATGGTTGTGTTTGTTCTAGGGACCAGCTGTGTTTTCACACTCACTCTCGAAGCCAAGGTTGACAATGATGTGAATAGCCCAGCTTGGGATGCTGCGGAAACTCCTGGAACAAAGGCGATCGCAGTTAAAACAACTGTAATAAAAGCGAAACCTTGGCCAGAAATTTAAGTGGAAAACAAATCTTTAACCAAAGAATAAGCGAAACTAATCCGAAGGTGACGTTTTATAGGTGTTGTAATTCCTTTAAGAGGAATATTAAGATTTATTCTATGGGTTCCCTAAACCAATTACACTTTATAAAGGGTTATAAAATTGTATATCTTCTTGTGGTGAATTCTAATAATTTCAAGATGATGTTTACTATGCTATACATCCCATTATAATGTCAACAAATAATACATTTTTATGTTAATCATATTAGCATACTAATAATGGTCATTAAACTAATCTCTCATAGTTTTCGACCTTTTCAATATATCTTATCAGCTTGTCTCTCGAATTTTTTTAATCTCTAGTTGCAAATAATTTTTTCTCCAGCCGAAATAGAATATACCATTTTTTTTCTGGCATTTGGATAATTCCTTTTTAATTTTTTGCTGATGAACTCAAATCTCCGAGGGCCACAGAGATAGGATCAGTCGGTCGCTGGTCTGGTTGAAGATCACGTGTCCTCGAACCGCGACGTCTGCAATACTAATGTCAATTTGTCAGGCTACCAAATCGAGGCACACAGAGCAAGTGCCCGTCACACCCTCCTCCTGGTCGTTCTGCCTCTTCCCGGAGCTATAGCTACAGATCCCGGAGATTCTGAAGAGTCTTTGTCGTTGTCGCATGATATATGAGCGCCCTGCCCAGTTGCTGCTGCCTCAACGGCGGCCTGTTGCTGCCGTAACCGCGCCCCTTAAGAACCCAAGACACACTTGGAAAATTAAAGTGATCTGAAGGAGTGGAAAATCCTTTTAAGGTAATTAATTACTGGTCATATTTATTTCAAGCTTGCTTCCGTAGCAAGATTTTTTCATTAACATAAATTTAAATGTATATACATATCCTTAAAACCTTCAGATAGTAAAAAATTAATGATATACTTAAATTTTTTTAAACTAAATAATCTGTATAGTTATTGACTGTATTAATTAAACGCTTTCCTTTTATAAAAATTTTCAGTAATATCATTTTAAAAATCGTATTTATTTAAAGAACGTTAAAACGAGGATACCTACCTCTTTGCATTCTAAATGGTACCTCACAATTTTCACCACATATTTACCAACCCAAAAAAAATCCCTATATTTTCTTCGAGTGCATACTCCAAGCCCAGCCGAAGTTGAGCCGAAGTCGAGGCCGCTGCCGAAGCCGGTTCTCTTCGTGAACAGCGCTGCCACTGCACATTGGGCAGAATGCCCATATTTTTGAAAAAAAAAAAATAAATAATGCAGTTAAGCTGCTGAAACTTGGTGTATATTATATTTATAGACCGCTTCTTATAAAATATGTAATATGTTTGACGAATTTGGGCGTACTCTTACCGCCCAAATTAGATAACATTGCGTATACGTAATTTTAAGGTCAGTCAATTGCAGAGAAGTCTTTTGATAACAAGTTTATTTAATTAAGATACAATATTACGCAATATAATATTCTATTCAAATTATAAAAATAATTATTAATACTACTTATTATAACATATGTAATTATAAATTAATTGGAAGTTTAGATACTTTCGTTAGAGTCGGAGTCAGATTCATTGTTTGCACCTATAGAATCATTTTCATTTGGTATATGGGGTATTTCTAAATACTGAATGACGTCTTTGGGCAAAGATAATTTTTTCAGATTAGCTGTCCTTTTTGCAATCGAAATACTTGAAATAACTGGATCCGAAGGGTCCATTGATCTGTGAAAAACGTTGGTTCGTGAATTGAGACTTGCAAAAATTATTTGCAAAGAAACTTCAGCATTCTTTTCAGAAGCCGTAATTTCAAGTGGTCTTAGTTGATTTTAGCTTCCTTAATTTTTGTGTAACTGGTATATATATTCTAATTTTTTCTCTTGTTTAGATTTAGAAAAAATCGGGAATTTTTGGCCCAATGTGCACTGCGAAGTGGGCAGCGATTGCGCGTCGGCGTTATAGCCCGTTCTCAGCTCTACTCTTTGCTCTCCCGTTTGTTGTTTGTTTTGTGCTTGTGCTTCGTTTTTACGTTTCTGTTTTCGTTCCATTCGCCTCTACGTATCGGATCGGCAGACTGTTCAGTATCTTGGGACTCTCTGCGCGGTTAACTTGGCCGATCGGCGGGCATGCGCGACTCTGTATCTGAATCTGAGGAATTGTAAGAGGAGGAAACCGAGGCAGAAGAAAAAACCCGTCTCGCTATATTCGTCGACTTTGTTGTTGCTGGTGTCTATCTCTGTGCCTTTTGTCAATGTTTTTAAAGCCAACCCAAGAGGGAAGCAAAAGATTGATTTTCTTCTGAAAAATTCTGAAGATGAATTAGAAAATAATTTCAAACAAAAATTTCTAACACAAATTAAACAAAAAATTCTTCCAAAATTGTGTGTGTGTTTTGTGGAGTGAAAAGTGAAAATCTGCGATCTGTAATGATCTTCTAAAAGAGAAAAAAACACGCGCCATTATCGATCTGCTTACTTATCAAAATATCAAGCACATGCTTATATTATACAATTTACCAACAGTCTTTTACAATCAACTCACAGCAAAAATTGAATGGAATAAATTTTAATCTACTTTTTTGCACGCTACGTGACACTAAATGAAGTAAGTTTCCAACAATCTGCTCTGTAATCGGCATTTTTACTGTTTACATTTTTTATTAAAAATATATAGTATTTTACTTTGAGGAAGTGTAAATGTTTCACGAACAATACGACAATATTACATAAAGAGTGTGATTAAAAAATGTTCAAAGCGGTGATAATACATATGTATTTTTTATTAAGTAGGAAGTGGGTCTTATGACTGATAATATTTTTTTTACATTAAAAATAAACGTTACTGCTAATGTGAAAAAGGCTGTTAACATATTAAACTTTAAGTTGTAATATATATAATAATTTTATTACACATAATAAAATATTTATATTTTTCCTGGTTCTAATTTGAATAAATGTAAAATCTAAAATCGATCATAACTAAGTAAAAAATGAATTCATTTCAATTTGGAAAGCATCTGTGTTCATTTCTTTTATTATATTAATAAACCCGCATGTGGATCTTACAATTTAAAAAAATTAAAATTTTCTTAAATTTTGAATAATTTTAAACAAATGAAACTGTCTTTTTACATTTAAAAAAATGATACAACATTTTCTGTTAGTATTTTTCAATATTCTGTTTGCAATGGCAAATGTTTTTTGGCTATCATTTGCTTTTTGGGATTAAAACAACAAGAAGACAGTTTTTGTAAATCTGCATACTGATATGACCAATTTAAAAAAAAATTTTCTGTATCTTTCTTGACAATTTTAATGATAAATAATATTTTGAAAAATGGGTAACGTTTTTTACTAGCAGTAAGCTTTATTAATTCTGTTGTCGATGCTGATCAAGAAATCACTTCTTCATGACTTTTCAAAAATTTTAATTAGGTTTTCATAAATATAGAATTTAACCCACATTTTCTTTCTTTCCAGCATGTTAATATTGAAACTACCTAAAATGTTTAGCCAACTTTGGCTTCTACTGCTCCTATCTATCTTAACCCTACAAGTCCCACAGCCAACAGTGGCCGGCAGTGGTTACAAGACCCCATCGAATGTGGAGTTGCTGGAGAACGATTCGCGGTACATCTCATATCAAGGTGCGTTTCGGGGCGGGAATTATCAAAAATTAAACCAAAACTGTGTCAATTGCAAGGCAATCAATCAAGTCAACCACTTGAGGGCAACTGTAAAATGTAAGCCGTAAATTGGGTTGATATCTGTCAGAACTCCAAGTGGCTCTCAGAGTCTGCACTCGATTACGCAAGGGAGGGCCAACAGGTGCCATTTCACCCACCTGTCCGCTATTTTTTTATTTGCCTGTCCGGCCCGGCATGTCTACAAAGAATTCCCCAGCCCAACCAGTCGCATTTATGACACCTCTATAAATCCAAGTATCTCCAGCTTTTAATCAGAAATCGCTTCGTGTTTTGCATTTTGTTTAAATATTTGTTATTTTTTCTGGTTTTGCAACGGAATGTATCTTCGGTCTGACACGAAATGCGAACTCAGCTTGAGGTTTCTGTTGACAATGATTTTAATTTTTGTACAGGGGTTTTTTTTACTCCACCTCAAGTTAAATATTAAAATTCCGTGGAAAATGGTGGGTTGTGAGAGCCCTTCAGAAACACTTGAATATTAAAAAGGTTTTAAGTGAAAAGGTGAAAAGGAAGTTTAACTCCTCATGAAAATGGGTCAATAAAAAGGCTTTTAGAAATCGTTTTTAAATTTTTCAAAATCTTATTTTTAATTCGATTTATTTTTTTCAGATTTAATGTCCACTGCGAAACGATTTTACGATCCCGAAACGAGCTGGTATTCGGAAATGCTGTTCGACGTGGCCAGGAACCAAGTGATTGTCGGCGCCAGGTAAAAACCAGGAGCCTTTACTTATGTTATTATACTTGTTATTATGGGTTTGGTTTCCGGCCAATATTGAGTCACGGTTAAGCCGGACACATAGTCACTCAGACTGTTCTTTTGGGCCAAAGAACCAAAAGATTATTATTATTTTTTTGTAGACTCACTTTTAATTAGTAGCACCGATAAGTGGGTCATTATTTTCAAAGTAGATAGCGCTAGGCTAGGGAAAACACCCCCGAAAATAAATCTTCTTAGACGTATGCGGGGGTTATCAGGGATTACATAAAACGCAGCGATCCAGGGAAAATAAACAGATTCATTGCGTACGTAAAACGGTGGCTGATAATGTTCTTTTTCGTTTTTTGTTGTGTTTTTTTTTTGGCATATGACGCAAGATTAAGTTTACAAAACACGTATGAAAATGAAAGTGCACCACAATCTTTTTTATATCAGCCAGAAAAAAAAACCCTCGCACAGAACTTATCTCGAGTACCTGCTGTGGGCAAGGGAATAAATAAAGATAATTGAGTGTAAAAATAAAAATAAAAATTAACAGAAAAAACGAGGGAAAAGGGAAAAACGCTAAGGTAACCAAAAAAATATAGCAGAACAGAGAGGAAATGAGAAAGAGCATGTGTACTCAACTTATTTGTTGAGCAATTTAATATACGAGTATACTCGCACTCGTACTCATTCTTGTATCTGTATCTTGTAGTTTGTTTTTCATTTACGCTCTAAGAAGCCGAGGCTTGAATTGTATTTGTTTCTGCCTCGCATAGATGCGACACCTCTCCAGTGGAAGCCCCGCGATAAGATACTCGCTGGGTCGCAGATGTCTATAGTGTCGTCACATTGATAAACTCACCAATAGGTGCAGAGGTGCCTCAACCCATTGGCGGAGGGAAGTGGAAGTCGTTTATCATGCCGTTGTCGTCAATCATTTGTCAGACATTTTAGTTGTGGCTTCGGTATCTGTTCCTTTACCACACTCTCTCTCTCACTCGTATTTACCAGGCTCTCTGAGTTATGGCAAGACGATAAGGCCTCGATATGAAAGCCGTTGCCAGCGAAGGGCAGTTGCTCCAAATAGAGACCAAAGTAGGTGGGCAGATAGGCAAGTGGGCTTTATTAACCACATAAAATGTAATTTATTTTTATAATGTGTAGGCTTACTCGATAAAGCCACCTAATCAAAGGGCCTACACGGGTTTTAAATGGCCGCAACCGCTGGGATTTCTTTTTCTATCTTGAGCCCGTCGAAGATAGTAGAAGTTTTGCCTTGTGAAAGTTAATGAAGATTTATACATATATATATTTTTTTTTGAACAGTAAAGATTATGATGTCTAGGCGTATATATGGTTTATAAAAGGTAATAAAAGAATCGATCAGTTTGAGCTGTAAAAAATATTGATATAAGATATCAATTCATGAAGAAAGAATATTTGGTTTTGATAATGTTTTATATTTGGAAATTATATTATTCCAGCATTTAGACATATTGTAAGGCCATCTAGAATCAAGATTTATATTTTTTACAAAATGTGTCAAGATGATAGGCCCACATTATGATGTCCACTTAAAGATTAATGCAATCTTAAATCAGACACTATATTTTGTTCCAGATAAGCCCAACCACCTAGCTCTAATCTCCAGCAAACCACCTAAGGTTAACAACCATCCTGTGCCAGTGTGGTTTCGATAAGGCTTCGTTCCAAAATAAAAATAGGTGTGGAGCCGTCTTCGAAGACGAAGACCCGCAAGTGGCGCAAGTAAGCCACCGAATGACCCTCGCAGTTGCCGCCACATAAACCATCTCTAATCGCAGACCGCATTTTAATTGCGGCCCGAACATAGTATCTCAACTAGCTGTACAATTGTTTTATGATTTCTGCGGTTCGGATGGGCAATTGCCCCGGTATCGCAATAGTATCTGTGTGGGTCTGTCGTGCGCAGATGTGGTGGTGGTGAGCGAGTGCATGCTCCTTGCATCTGGACTGCAGCACACTTGACACGACTGCAAGATCGGATTACGGCCAGCCGCCTGTTGACGGGGCCTGAAAATGGGAATGGGAATGGAATCGGGAGTGGAATGGGCATGGAGTCCGGGTAGTGGAATGGGAATGGGATTGGGACTCCGACGACGCTCTTGTCCGTGTTCCATGACGAGTGACGAGGCAACTTGGTTGCACTGCAGGCAGCGCGTTATTTTCTGGCAGGAGCAAGAGAGTACACTGAACAAATAGTTATATTAGAGGTAAACATTTTAACTTTTCAATTTTGGTAATAGAGGTAAAATTTGTGATTCTTCAAGTTTCAAAATTTAATTTAAGAATGCATTTTAGTATAGTTACGTATGTTAATTTTGCTTTTGCTGAGACCTTCCAAAAATTGTAAAATTTGTGACGATTTAATTATATATCAAAGTTCATATTTTATAAATTTAACAAATTTAAGATATAATGTGAAGTAAAATGTATTTTAATTAATAGTTTTTGAGTTTAAAGAAAAAACGGTTACTGAGGAAGACACTGGTAATGCCAGAAACTGCTCCAAGTCTTTAAGAAAATCTTTTTAAATTCTAAAAGGAAAAATTAATTAAAATTATAATGTTTGTAATTAACATTTTTCCTTACTTAAAATTGTTTAGGATTTCTGTAGTGTTTAAATTTTTTTATTTTTGGGTAAAAATTTGCTTGATTTTTCCTTAATTTTTCCCAGTGTTTTGTTGGTTGCAACTGGCCGAAATTTGATATAGACTGCATTAAAATAATATTTCGTTTTGTTTTCGCTTTCGTTCGCTTGCGAGTGGCAACCTTTATGTGAGTTCCTGCAGTACCAGTACATGCAGATATATGTAAATATATATATATATATTTATACTACACAATGCTCGCATTATTTTTACTGAGGGGTCGGGGTCAGAGGGGTCGCTTAAGCGCTGCTTTTCGTATTGCGGCTTGTCGCAAATGGAGCATGCAAATGACCTGCTGGGAAGCATTTCAAATGTTTATACATATGGCTCAACGAAAAGTTATACAAACAAGGAAATTATTTTCGTGTGTTGTGCATTTACCATAATATTGTTTTTTCCACTCGAATATCAGTGGGGTGACTCTCATGGGAAACAATGATTAGACAGACCAAGAAATGGGATACTAAAGGGTAAACAAAAATAAATAAATGGCTAAAGTTACGAGGATGTTTAGAGAAGCTTACTTAAAATATCATATTAAAATTATATTTTTCATCCTTAATAAATCATAATAAGCATTGCCTGAGAACCCCCATAAAGGCCCAAATTACTAGCAACTCAATTTTTGTAAGTACAAGCCACAAATATGCACCTGTGACAGCCAACGTCAGTGCAACGGCTACTGGAGCACACGGATACCAAAAATTGAAATCAAAATTAATCAAATATGGTTGCACGGTAGACAGGGGCGTAACGAAGGGGGGCAGGTACCAAGGGGCCAAACATTTTGCATATTTCTATTAAAAATCTCTTGAGCGGCTCCAGACTGACACACAGATATGCGAATGCGGATTGAGTTTGAGTTTGAGAGCTAGGAATGCGGCAGTCAGTGTAGGTAGAGCTCAGCAATGAGCTACAGTAAAGCCTCCTTCGGCAGAAATACGATCTGTTAAAAACCAAATCTTAATTTATAAATTGAAGAGAACAAATTGAAGAAATTGGAAATGATACTTATTTAATTTATTTTAAACAACAAGGGTTATTAAAATATTTAACAACTTTCATTCTTGAGTTTAAATCTCATACAAAAAGGTTCTTAAATTGATTTCCCTCTTGCGAAGCTCACCTGTAAATGGCGCAGTTTTAGCCGAGATTAGCGGCAGTGGTTGCAACGGCGATTTTAATTACAAGTAACCCATTTATGTCCGAGCAGCGAGAGCGCCGCCAGAGCAGCAGACACAACGCCCACGCACCTGGCGCACCGGCGGCGGCCACTTGAGCAACTTACTCGCACAGGTAACCGGCATCGGGCAATGGGCAATAGGCGACAGGCGGCGACACCGCATTTTTAATAGCCCCAGTCCCATAGATACATATACAAGGTATCTGTATCTGTATCTGAATCTCAAGCCCCGGCTCCACTGCGCTTACAAAGAGGCCTTTTTGTTATCTTGTCGCGCTTGTCGTTCAAATAAAAGTTGGCGGCGAACGCAAGGTGTGCGAAATATGCGCACTGCGAGTGCTCAAAAGGTGCACACTTGCACGGATACAGATATAAAAGCCATCAGATACACGTTGGTCTTTTTAGGTAGGTGATGCAAATGGGTCAGGGCGAATTTTGCAGCACTTTATAGGTCTTGTTTTTGTGTATTTCTGTCTCGTCAGTAGGTTATTACAAGAGTATAAGCTGCTTCATTTAGGTTAAAAAAGAGTTTACAAATAAGCTTGCTTTACAAAATATTTAACGAAATTTAGCCTTGCATTTTAAAGTATTTTTGTATTTAAATGGAGAGTCTTTAAGTCCTTTTCATAACCTAATTTCATAATTACAATAGATTTTCTTGAGTGCTCGCCCTGACACTTTCTTCATCCATTTTCATTCCCACAAAATCGACCACTAATTACGTGCCTTTTAGGTTCGTTTCAGAACCCAACCGATAATGTCTTAGATACGCCGGTTAAGCTTAGAGAAGACTGCTTTGATCGAGCGAGCAAACATCCGAGTATTTCCATGCCCAAGCTCAGGCATATTTGCACGCACGCGCTTTGCAAAAAGATAGCGTATGGCAAAGAATAATGACAAATACAAATTAAACAACTTACAAAACAAAACAAAATAAAATAGAAATGAAAAAACAAACAGCACAAAAGATACGAGACTAGAGCCCAGCCGAATTTAAATGCGGGTAAAGAAAAGCGAGAAACATGTGTATCGGCCTTTTTCACACCTAAGCAGAATGCCAGGTGAAACGAAAGATAAAATCAGGTGAGGCGTTGCTGAGGATGAGTGGAAGAAGGGGTGCGGGGAGTTAGCTCTGGCGTTTTTTTGAAAGCCAATGCTAATTGACAAGGCCGTTGCTTATCGCCGCACGGGGTGGTGCACGTTGGCAGTGGCTGAGGTTTTCTAAAAAGAAACATGAAACAGCTCAATGAACTTGTCGGTTACAGAGAGAGAAAAATTTAGATATTTTGATTTATGAACTAGATAGGAAGAGGAAGTTTCAGTAAACTTACTTTATTTATATTTTAAATTATATTTTTATGCTTCCTCTTCTATATAAGAATTTTTACCAGCATCTAAAAGTAAAAAGTTTCTAGTTTCTTTAACCTTGTTAATGAGTAATAGGAAAGTTGCTTTATTTTCTACACAATACAATATATGAAGAAAAATAATACTATTCCTATTTGTGTAGAAAATTTTTTTAGAAAATTACCAAAGAATAGCTTACAAGATCGACAAGATTTCTTTTCTATGAATTCTTTGTTTTAAGCTTCAATCTAGTCTCCATTTCTTTTCCCATGTAAATAGAAATTGTGCTGAAATTAACACAAACGAGGAATTTGTTACACTTATTTATAATTTCAATTTTAGCACACTTGAAATAAGCATATTTTTAGAACTGAAGCAACCCACACCCTAAATATTATTTTAGCTGATATTTCTATTAACTTAGAAATTCTTTCAAGTACTAAGAAATAATTTTGTGTCACTGTTTAGATGTTTGGACACTGTTTTAATCATTTTAATTCATTTACAATGCCTTAATCTCTTTGTTATCTACCAAAACAAACTCCAACAAGATAGAAAGCTTACTTGAATAAGTATTAATATGGGACATGGGTGTATATATAATATTTACACTTAAGTTTAAACAAAGATTTTACAACCTTTTTGTTAGATTTATTTTTGAACGTGACAACGCCACGGTCTTGAAATGATATTAAAGATTTAGTCACAAGCAAAATAAACCAAGTGACAGAAACATTATTTACTCATCATTTGGTGTAGTAAAACCAGCCTGTTCTCTATGGAATGTCTGCCTTGCCATAGGTAATGATATTTGCAAAATTTTCACCTCTTTCCGCCATGACCAGGGGCGTGTACTTATGGATGTGTGGACGTAGTAAGTGGCCATAGCAAATGTAATCACAGCGTTGAGGAGGCCGCACTTGTCCGGGGTACTGAACCCGCCAAGAACTGGGCTCTGTAATGAACACAATCAGCAGTAATTAATTTTCGCAGCCGTTAAGTCTAGGCGAGATTTATACACACGACACCGGACGGGGCAGTAAATATATTTTTTTCTCTCGCACTTTTTTGTTGCACTTTTGCATTTTTGCACTTGTCACATTCCCCGGCTTTTGTCACGTCATTTTTGCAGTTTTTTTTTCTTTTGTAAAGATTGTTTTTTGTTATGAGTTAATGCAGTGGGGTGTTTCCTGAGAGGTGCCAAAAGGGTTATACGATTTCCGTTGACGCCCCGAACACTTGTATCAGTCTTTATGTAAGAAGCCTCTCCAGACACTAAGTCCTACGTAGCAGTTGTAATCTTGGGCTTTAATGGCTCACGTTTACTTTGGACTTACTTTGGACTTGGGGGGTACAATAAATATATATGGGTTTTAGCGGGTATTTCAGCTAATACCTGGAACCTTACCCAACAAGCTTAACTGCAGTCAATAAATGTTTGCTTTCCGCCAAAGGTTCGCACAAGCCTCTAAAGCTGATAAGGCCAGTGCAAGGTTCACAGGGGATGTTGGCCATAAAGGATGTATAAACTAAAAATGTAATACATTTCTGGTTTAAAAATTAAAACATTAATAATCACAATAAATTATATTTTAGTAATGTAATGACATAACTCTATGGAAAAGCAAAACAGCTATTCAACTCTTTTATAATACCTGCTGCTATCTAGCTCTTGACATTTTGTCCGGCATTAAACTGACATATCAATTAATTATCACCTAATTGAAGGCTATAAATTAGGCTTGAAATGGCCATCAAAACTGTGTAATATATTTGCATCTGCCCATGCCTGGCAAACACCTTTGCCAGGACTATTGACAGCTGCTTTTCCCATTGCAACTCGAGTTTAGTTTTGGGGAAGGGCGATGGCTGCAGTTTTTGCAAAATGTTGGCGTGTTTATTACCTCATCACGTACCGCTTAAAAACGCACAGGCGGCAGCGCGTGGAGCTCGGGTTACCACCTGAGTGAAATAACGCACAACCTGAGCTGCAAACTGGACGGAGGTAGGCCGAGGTGCCACGCGCCTTGCGCCAGCTGCAATCCAAGTGATTGATATTGGGCGAGCTGGCTCGTCAGCCAGTGTTTGCACAGGGAGAAAATGTGGCTAGGTATTATAGGACTTTTAAATTGATTGTTCTTGATTGGATACGTTTTTGTAATAGAATAAAATACTAAACATAAGCTTGATATTTGCTTAAATTATGTTAAAATAGTTTCCTTATACTCCTCATTTTTGTGGTAATCATATACTACTTTATTTACTATTGGGTATTAAGTATATGTGATGTAATGAATATCAATTTATTAATATACATTTGTTGAGATTTTTAAGACCATTAAAGATAGATACATGTGTTTTCTGTATTAACATTTTTAGAACATTCAAAAAATCCTCTGAATTCATTTTCCTTTACGATTGCTGTAACTCTAAAAGCAGATCAAAGGTACTTGATACTACCCCATTTTTTCCAGTTCATCGTTGCCCAACTGTTGCATTCAATTTATATATCCTAAGGCCGCTTAAACAGCCGCAAGTGACCATTAGATGGCTGTGGGACTGTGGGCAGTGATCTCTTTTTAGCTTCGGCTCTCTGGCGACGTCTGGTCGGCGGCGGCGGCATTCCTTCTCAAGCCCAAGCACGGCGGCGTTCTCCGTGCCATTCCAATCCAAGCCAGTCCAGCTCTTAGGCCAACCCCCCCTCAGAAATCTGCCATATCCCATTGCAAAAATGGCGCTGTCCACGTCGAGATGTAACCATTTAGCAATTGCTTCTCGCGCATTCGAATGCACTTGATCTATTGATCTTCGTGTTCGTTTCGCCAAATCCGCGTAGCACAGTGGTTGTGTTAAGAGTTGGCATAGTGGTTTTTCAAGGATGAAATGAATAAACTGAATAGATATATAATTAATATAAGAATTTAATATATATTGATTAATAATCTGAGTACTAATACCCTTTCAGAAATATTAGTTTCCCACAGTTTCAGATGCAGCTAAGCAAAATTAGTAACTTTCCATGTCCTAGAATATTGCATAAATCTACATATATGCATAAGCCATGTCAAACTTATCGATGCCTAACCCTCGACGATGTCTTTGTCGTTATCCCAGACTTGAGAGTCGCCCACAAGTTCGTGTTTTATCTTGGCAAAACTTTTCCAAATGGCACACCGCTCGCCGCACAAATTGGCAACCACTGTGCCGGGGCCAAGTTTCGTTACCTGTTTGCCTTGCAGTTCAATGCACTGGCGGCCAACCAGTTCAAAATTATGACAGCTGCTGGGGAGGCGTTCGAAGGGGGGAGCCAAAGCTGGAGCCGGAGTCTGCCTTATTTGTAAACAATTGTGGGCCGTCTCTCTAACTGTTACTGTTGGCCAATCGGCCGGCTTTCAATACTCAAGCACTGCAAGAAATGAAAGGGGATTCAGTCCTGCTGTTTTCTAATAAGTTAAACCAGGTAGCAAGTGGTTATCAAAACCTTAGAGTTATAAATTGGGAGGAACTCAATCATTTTAATTAATAAAATTCAACATTAGCTTAAGGTTTCCTCATTTCTTATACTTGTAATCCCCTTAATCCCTGTCTAACTCTCAATATCTCCCTTCCAGGGACACCCTGTTCCGCATGTCTTTCGATCTGGAACCGCTGGAGCGGTCCAGCTGGGGGGCCACGCCGTCGGAGATTGCCATGTGCCAGGCAAAAGGCCAGTCGGAGCGATGGTGTCGCAACTACGTGCGCGTGCTCCACAGCTACGGTGAGAACCAGCTGTACGCGTGTGGGACGAACGCCTTCCAGCCGAGCTGCTCGTGGCGCCAGGTGAGTGGTCGTCGTCGTCGTCCAAGAGTCGCCAAACTGACGCGCCATTTACCCCTGCCCCTTGCAGATGGAGAACCTCAACATCACCGGTGTGGACAGCGGCGTGGTCAAGTGCCCCTTCCATCCGCAGGCGAACAGCACCAGCCTGCTGCAGGCCAATGGACAATTGTTTGTAGGAACCGCCACGGATTTCTCGGGCAGCGATGTGGCGATCCTGCGAACGGGAGTGCAATCGAATGAGGTGGGTAATTGGGGAAATTTCTTGGCATACATGGCGTATGAGTAATTTTAAATATTTATTGAGGTTATTCAGGTTTAATTCCTTAATTTGTTTTTATGTTAAATTTAATTCATGCTTTTGTTCTTAATATTACTTGATTTTAGTTTGTTCAGTTACAGGCGCCTTTATTTTCGCTTGGCACACCTTGCGTATGAGTAATTTATTTTTTTGCCAACTGCCATTTAAACTCATTTACCGGCTGTGAAATGTGAATTTTTGTATCTTAAACTGTTTTTTAAATCTGGTTAATTGAATTTCAAGTAGGAATCATTTTAATTTAATATCTAAAAGGAGTTTATATTAAATTAAAGCATTAATTTAAAAGATGGCAGATACTTAAATATTCATTTAAATCTTTAAATTTTGTATTCCCTTTTAAAAGGTATTTAATTATTTATATACATTTAAAATTCTACATTTGTTTCTTAATTTATTTTCAGCGTTTCCTTCGCACCAAGCAATACAACAACAACTGGCTAAGTGGAGCCCAATTCGTGGGAAGCTTCGAGGCTGGCAACTTTGTCTACTTTCTGCTGCGCGAGTCCGCTGCCGAGCACATGAGCTGTGGCAAGGTAAACGTATTACCCCTTTATACACAGAGGATATACCCAACTAATATATATTAATATTCTATATTCCTTAGGTAATCTATTCAAGGATAGCTCGTGTGTGCAAAAACGATGCTGGCGGCGGCAGGCTTTTGAAGGAAAACTGGACTTCGTTTTTGAAGGCTCGCTTGAACTGCTCACTGCCCGGAGAGTATCCCTACTATTTCGATGAGATCCAGGGCATGACCTACGCCGAATCCGAGTCCATACTATATGCCACCTTTAGAACTTCAGGGTAGGTTTGCAGTAAGGTTTCCCAGAGCACCCTGCCTTACTAATTCCTTGACTTTTCTCCACAGATCCAGCGTATTTGGCTCGGCGGTCTGTGCCTATAATCTAAGCGCCATCAATGAAGCCTTCGACGGTCCATTCAGGCACCAGGAGCACGCGGATGCCGCCTGGCAGACAGTGGACACCAACCAGAGAAGCCAGTTTCAGTGTGCCAGCGGATCGACCAGCTTTGGCCATTGGCTGGAGAGTTCCCGCTATCAACTCATGGACAAGTCGGTTCAGCCCATTGGCGCCGAGCCCTTGTATCACTCCAAGCTAGAGCAATTTGGTCGCCTGGCCCTGGACATCATCCACACGAAAACGGAGCAAGTGCATGTCCTGTTCGTGGCCAGCAGTGGGAATCACATCAAGAAGCTGTCCGTGAAGTATGACAGAGGCGAGGCTCAAACGTGCCTGGTGGAGCTGTGGCAGGCGGATGACACTGGAAGCAGTTCGCTCCTGAACATGGCCTACCTGAAGGTCAGCGACTCGCTGTACCTGGGCACCGATCTGGCCCTCACACGGATACCCGCACAGCACTGCAGCCGGCATGTGTCGCAGTCGAGCTGCCTGAACGCCATGGATCCGTATTGCGGCTGGAATGAGCTGGTGGAGCGGTGTATGCCACAGCCACTGGACTCCTCGGTGTGGCAGCACTGGCATCAGGCCCCACAGCTCACCTGCCCGGTGCTGAATGCCCCCATCGATGGCGGCTGGTCCGCGTGGAGCAACTGGGCTGTGTGCCAGCAGCACGAGCAGCCGGACAGCAACTGTCAGTGCCGTCAGCGAAGCTGCAACAATCCGCAGCCGCAGCACGGCGGCTCCAGCTGCGAGGGCATCAGCACCCAGGTGACCAATTGCACCCAACATGGCGGCTGGACGGAGTGGTCGGCCTGGTCGCCCTGCTCCCAGACCTGCGGCATTGCAGTGAAGATAAGGAGGCGCTCCTGCGGCAATCCCCGGCCAGCGCATGGCGGACGCACCTGCGTGGGTTCGGAGCAGTCGGAGATTTACTGCCGCCACCTTCCACCTTGTCCGGTGGCCAAGCCGCAGTCCGTGGACGGCGGCTGGGGGCCGTGGGGCGAGTGGAGCGAGTGCAGTGCCCAGTGCGGTGGTGGCTTCCGGATGAGACGCCGCGAGTGCAACGATCCGGCTCCCCTGAACGGCGGCATGGAGTGCCCGGGCTGTCGGCTGGACTACGAGGAGTGCAACATGCAGAGCTGCCAGGAGGTGCGCAAGCTCAGCGCCTGGACGCCCTGGCTGACGGCGGCGGGCAGTTCGAACTCGAGTGAGCCGCACCTGGAGCGACGGTACAGGTACGCCTGCCGGGCCACCAGTCCGGATGCCAGCTCCGTGCGCATAAGCCTGGCCAAGGAAGAGTCGCGCAGCTGTCATGCGGATGGTAGCTGTCAGCGGCAAGGGGATCACGATACCTCGGACACAGGGGATGCGGCGGACTGGTCACCGTGCAGCGTGAGCTGCGGTGGTGGCACCCAGCAGCGGCAACGAGGACGCGGCACTCAGAGCAGAGTGTGCAACCTTCAGGCCTGCCCCACAGACGACCAGCAGCAGCAGCTGACGGGCAATGCCATTGACAATGAGCTGGAGCATGGGGAGTGGGGTTGCTGGTCGGAGTGGTCGGCCTGCTCGGTGACCTGTGGTTTGGGTCTGCGCCGGCGGACGAGACGCTGTCTGGGTGGACACGAACGGATGTGCCAGGGTCGTGCCCTGGAGGAGCAGAAGTGCGAAATGGTGCCATGTGAAGGTGGGTGCTCTTTGAACTGATTGAACTTGCTTCTGGAGTAAACTCTCTTTTTATTTCTTTTAGATTTCCTGGGCTGGAGTTCGTGGAGCGAGTGGTCCAGCTGCTCCAGCGATGGCATTCGTCTGAGGCATCGTCGCTGTCTCGTGGAGCAGCCCAGCGCGCAGGAGTGCCGGGGGGCGGAGTTTGAGAAGACCGCCTGTGTGCCCAATGAATGCGAGGGTAAGCTTAATCTTCTTTAGTTTAAATAAATCAAATATAAATCTTTATTTTGTATACTTGCAGATGTCCACACTGCCTCCACGGCCACTGTGCCCATTGTGATTGGAGTTTGCCTGCTGGTAACTGTGGCCTGTTGCCTGGCCACTTATAGGTACACCAAGAAGAGATTCTTGCTGAGTGCCGAGGAGGCTCTCAACAAGACCACAACCACCACAGCCAGCTTTGACACGTATCCCAATCAGTATTCCAGCCTGCCCACCAAAGATGTGAGTTTGACTTTCTTCTAAAACTAAGAAATAATAATAATAATGAATACCCTTTTATATCAGTACTACGACCAGCGACCCAAGCGACAGTCAAGCTTCCGCATGCCCGCCAAGACGAGCAACCTGGGCAATGGCAATGCCAATGGCACCCTCAATCGCAACAACATGCATCACAACAACACACCCAAGGTCCTGGCCAAGACCTACAACGACTGCGAGACGGGAACCCTGAAGCGGCAGTCGGCGCTGAACAATTGCCGGAGCAACATTGACGACGAAAAGTTCTAGATCCGCCGCTGTCCTGTCCTGTCTCCTCTAGTGCCATGGAAATATTAGAACGATATACACGTATAGTTCATACTATATATGTTTTTTTTTTGCGCCGAATCGATGCAGAAGCAAAAAGTTCCTTGACTGACTCACATTGAGTCGTTTTAGCTAAGCCAATTGAGGTAGTTACCGACCTAAGTAGCTTCGATTAAGTTAGTTAGCGTGTAAGCTTAAGTTGAGAAAGTATTTCTGTGGGATATTCAATTGAAACATTTCAAAATTCGGACTTTATTTACTCTGTTCTTGCATTTAATTCTGTAGATCGAGTCACTTCAGATTGTTGTACAAATCGTTTAAGTTTATCATACAAAAACAAAGCGAGACTGACCGTTAATAATTGTTTAGATACACAAAATGTGCTAAATTTTCCAAAATTAATGCCATGCAGCGATACATTCAACAATATTTAATTAGGTTTACTTGTTAGTATAAGATTAACTTTAATTTATCGTAGTTTATAGAGTCAAAACGGACTTAGTCGAGATAGAGCCTAAGATACGTAAGCAACTAGAAAATAAAGCGAGTTTTACTAACCAAAATATATGAAAAATTGATTTTTATTTAAAGAAATTGGAATTATGAAAAGTTTACGATATGTAAATTTACGTTAAAAGATGTTACGAGCACGAGAACATTTTAGGCTAAAGCCTATGCAGCAACCTAAGATCAGCTGGGCTTAAAACTAAAGTTTATAGTTTCTAAATGACCATAATACACATTGATTGGAACTACAGTTTAGTACACAATCCACAAGCCAATATATAAACCTTTGATCGGCTTGGTTTTACTTTTTTATTATCCTTTTTTTATAACACTAAATTTCCATAACTTGAGTCAGAATTGACTCAGTGTGAGAGCTGGAGATGGTTATTTTCCTTTTCACCATAAATATTTTAGGAGACACATTTTAGTACATGATCCACTTAGCCAATACACCCACCAGCTTAGCTCACAATCTAAAAATTGTAGTTCTGAAAATCAACACAATACACATTTTCAATGGCGCCACAGCAGCAAATAAAAATGCTGTAGAAATAAATCTTAATTTTTTTTTTAATTTCCAGTGTTTTTAAAACACACAAAATCACTATATATATATATATATATTTTTACTGTTTTGATGAATAAGCCTCAACTTAATAGGAGACCTTTTCTTTTTAATAAAAATATCACCAAAGATTTTTTAGCCCTACTCTTACGATGAATTCTCAATGCAATAGCAAGAGATATTTCTTTGGGCTGAAAGGCGTGACATTTTTACTCCCGAATCGGTATTTCGCCTGGTGAAATACCTGCACAATCCTGAGCTGGTTTTCTGGGCTGACTTAGCCTTAACTTTTACGATCCTCCTCCATCTTACCGGGCCGAAACGTGCTCGCTGGCGGTAGGACATGTGGTTCCAGCAACTCCTGGCTTCTTGGACCATCCTTTCGGTGAAAGCCGAAAGCAAGTTGTAAAAGGCTTCAGGGTTAGGAACTTTACGTGCAAACGAGGGGCCAGGTACTCTGTGTCCTTTCATCTCCTGATCCCTGAAGCTCTGGTCGAGATTGTCTGTCTATTGAAGAGAAAGGAGGGAACAGAATGAGCTTGGCATCAATAGATAATAACAATTATTACCTCTTCAACGGAAACATTAAGCATAAAGGAGCTTTGCCCTTCAGGTTTGTAAAAAGAAAAGGTGGTCATAATTTCGATATGTTTTCTAAAAACTAAAATGATATATATTTAATTACTATAATATTTGTTTGTTCTTTAATTTTAGAAAACTAGTTTAAGCTGATGATTTAGACTGGATGTAGATATATTATATGAGTAAACAGTCACCGGTTGCTAGAGAATGTTATTATTTGTTAATTTTAATTTAACCAACACAAACAGTCAACATATTTTATTAACTTTAATAAGGATAGCGCCTTACCTAATATTTAAAATATGTATTACTAATACAAAATATTACATTACCTTTTATCCCTAATTTATTCCAATGGGTTTAAAAAACTATCAATTTCCTTGACTGTGGCCTGGCCTCCCGAAATTTATGTGTGGTTCCCACAATAATTTATCAAAGCGACAACCAACCGGCAATTGAACATAAGGAGATCGCTCCTATATACTGAGGACTGTCTAAATGATCTTCCAAGATTAAGGGGATTCCGCGCGCAGGCGCACCATCAGAAGTCATCATCAGGAAGGTGTCACAAATCATTCACACACGAGACAGGGGAAAGTCGGTGGGGAAAAGTGGAAGTGATATTAAAGCGGCCGAAGATAAATACGGGGAAGCGAGGCCAGGGAAATTGAAACAGTTGCTTGGAAAAATCAACCGAGGACGAGCACTTCCAGCGAAGCGTTCAGCCATCGTGTAATACAATCCGTGCGTAACTAGAACTACTTAGTACACGCATGTATCTTGTAGCTTCGATCCGTGAGGTGAATAAACTCAGCGACTGCGCCTGCGCCTGCGCCTGAGCCTCTACCTTCTCTTCGCGGGAAGTGTGTCCTCCTGTTGCTGTCATCCAATTTCAAAACATGAAAAATTAGTCCATTTCCGTTGCCTAGATGGCGGCTCCATGTGCTCACCTCGCCTCATCCTTGGCCCCTGCGGGTTGAATGAACTGCAATTGTATCCAGATTCGGTCCTGCAGGGTAGACTTGTTGCCGCATTGCGCTATATTATCCCACCACCTCCACCACCACCACCTTAGGTGCATTGAACTCGGGCTTAGGATAGCTTCTTGGGGTTGGAGTTGGGGTTGCGGTGGCAGTGGTTGTTGGCTGGCGGAGTACAGTCACCGGGGGGATAAGGACCATCATTTTAAAGGTAGTTTAACATGAAATATTGATTATAATGGCTGATTAGCAATTCGGTTTTGTTATATTCTATATTTTTATATTAATAAAATGTTCTATTGATTTGATTGAAATCCATTTTATAGAATTTAGTAAATTCAATTTACTACCACATAGAAAGAAGGAGCATTTAAAAAATTGTTTACTAGAAACATAACTGGAAAAATATCGTTATAATACTCTTCATTAAATTCAAACCAAAATGTAAGTACTAAATATTAAAAGCTTTGTAAAAATAAATGAAAACAATGTGTCCTTAAGATTATTTTTGGGTTTTCCCCCTATTGCTGATATTTAGCTAACATTTCTGGAACCCCTTGTTTCGTCTTCTAGGATACTTTGAAATATTCGCTCCCCCTCGGCAGCTAGTGAAGTCCAAGAGCGGAGATCGCAGTGCAATTAAATGGCAACCAAGCAAGCGACACTCTGGGTTCCGCCATCAACCCGGTGCCCTTCTCCCCCGCCTCCACCCCTACCGCCACCACCACCTCCGCTCCGTTTGCTCCACATCTCAAGGCGCATTTCCCATTAGAAACCGTGCACGCTTCGCGGGGTGCAACGAAAACAGACGCAGCGTCTGCTCCTGAGGATCAGTGGTGCTCAGCAGAGTTCATTGACAATTTAAAGGAAGGGAAATAGGGTAAAAGAAATGCAAGAAAAATAAATTTAAAATTTGGGTACAAAAATCTAAATATTAAAGAAACTGATTAAAATTTATTCACAGTCATTTTTTCTCATTTTAAATTTAAAAGTACACTTCTTATTAAATTCCCTGATGACTAGCAATTTATTAAAAATATGAATAAGTATCGGGAGTGTTTATATATATATATATATTATAATACATATATTAAAACTTGCTTAGAAAAATTATATTTTAAATAAACTCCCTTGCTTACCTAATCTCTTTAAATTACTTAAGCTAAAACCAAGCTAAATAAGCATTTTTGCTGGAAAAAAGAAAACGGAATCTAACGAAAGTGATGGACCGGCGCTGACTGCACGTTCTTCCCGCGACTATTTTTAGCGCCGCCTCTGGGCTCTTCGTCTAGTTAGCACCGGGGCGTAGATACACGTACTCGTAGATACACGTACTCTTACATCCCGTGCGCACGGATGTATCTGCATCGCTCGCCTCCTGTTGCCGAGGGCGGCTGCGGCTGCGCTGCCTCAGATATTCATCCGTCGGATGCAGTTGCCGCCAGCTCGGCGATCCGCACTCTCCGTCTCAATTGCATTCCAGCGCGCGTTCGGTGCGGATACGGTTACGTTTACGGCGGATAAAAGATACGGATGCAGCATTAGCGAGAGGCGGATTGATTGCCACATTGGATTATCAGTGAAAAACTAGTGGATCAGTGACATAGAGAGAGAGAATCTGAGTCTAATTGGCAATGCACACTCGATAAACTTGCCCCGTGATTGATAAAAGTTCCTAAATAATTATAAAAACAAACACAGATTGTGATTCAGATTGAATTCGATTCTGAAAAGTGTAATTCCGAAAAGCTTTCCAAGTATAACAAAAAGAAGGGATATACAAAGTCGTGTTAAGGTTTGTACTTTAAATATTTTTTTTATGGATTTTAGCATACTTTTTGAGCTGTATTATAAATATGTTAGAATAATATAACATAACAGAATAATATATTTCTTAATAGAGGATATTTTATATATTGAGACTGACAGATGAAGTTTAATTAATAATTTATAGAGTACAAAGAAAAATAATACAATTTTGACATGACATGAAAGGTAGAACTACAATATTTAATACTATATATAATATGGTTAAATATAATCCTAAAGAATTCTAGAAATTTTCAAAAGTATCTGGATATTATATCGGGTATAGATATGAATTTATTTATAATAATCCGTGTTTCGATATGAATTTATTTATTACCTTCAGTACAAATTAAGTATAGTTTGAAAATCCTTTGTACTATTTACCCCAACGTAATATAAGTATCCACCCAAAGGCCTCGAAATAATCCCCTGAAATGAGTAATGCCAAAGTAATTCGATGTCGCCCTAAGTAGCCAGCGGAATTCGCATTATCTCCCCGATCGCCCGATCGAGGCATCCTAAAAAGGGAGCATCGTTCGGTGACCACATCCCAGAGCATTTAAGTGGAAATGTGGAAATGTCTGCTGGAGCGGCGAGCCGAAACAAAGGCAGCTGAATTTAAATTGGGAACCAACTGAAAAATGTCGCCTGTGTTCGATGGGGCGCCCGATGCCTCCTCTCTAGGATGGGTAAAATAGGGAAAAAAGAGAAAAAAACAGCGACTGCCAAATGTAAACAACACAAAAAGAGTGAACGAAGCACAAGTTCAAGATTCTCACAGATACTCAGCACTCACACACACACTCGCGGGGACGCCGCATAGCTAAAAGTAGAAACGCGCGCAGACGAAGCAATAAACTGCACGGAAAGTAGTTTAATGCAGTTTGCTGGGGATCCTGGGCCCCCCCTTGCACCTCCCCCAGCTGCTAAGCCCTGGCCCTGTCCCGTTCCGTGGCGCACGACAAACAACTGCAACTACAAATAAAATACAACAACTGCAGCCGCGTCGCGCTTAGTTTTCCTCCGCCGATCGTTTGCCTGATCTATTTTCGTACCGCTCTGGGATGTGTAGTTTTTCGTCGCCTCGAGTAATTTGTTTGTTGCATTAGTTTGGTGGAAATTCTACACGGCGGGAAAATTATTACGTGAATTTATGCGTCATTATAAAGGTTTAATAATACCTAATATCAGTTCTCTCTTTTGCATTTTACTCTATGCTGTAAATTAAATTTTTGTCACCCGCTTTTTATTAACAGAATGTGCGGAGTATTTAAAATCGCTTAAAAATTAGCTTCAAAATATTTTCTATGATTTTGGCAAATATTTTATAGCATATATCTTATAGCATATATGTCTGAAAGCCATTGAATATATTTGTTGGTGTATTCAACAACACAACAATGTAAAAGCGTTCCTCTTCTCATTAACTTTATTTTGTCTTTCTTAAAAAAACCAATATAAAACATATAATTAAATTTTTCAATACATTATTTTATCAACATAATTAACAGAATTCGGAGAGAATTTAAAACACTTTAGAAGTGTCCTGAAAAGTATGCTTTAAAATATGTTTGCAGTCCAGGTTCATTATAAATATTTGTTGGTGAATTCAACACAGACGTCTTTTGGCATACTCCTTTTTGTGAACTTTATTTTGTAATACATATTAAAACAATACACAATATTAATCGCAATTTCAACCATGAAAGAAATACAATAAGTCTGTTGTTTCTGAAATCGAAAGTCTAAAATATATTTGATTTCGTCCTTCTTCACAATTAAAACAATGTTAAACCTTAAATTAATTTTGTTTTAGATGTAATTTTTGCAATGCTTATTGCATTGAAATTTTATAATCATATTTTCTATAAAAATATATATTTAAAATTAGTTTAAAACACTTGATGAAGAAATAGGCTTCAAAAATATTTAGATATATATAATATTCTGAAAAACATTTTTAAACAACTCTGAAAAAATCTGAAGTGCATTTTCGCCAAACCCCAGCAAACCAAAACTTTTCGTTCCTTCGATCCCTGGCAGAACAAATTTGCACTCAAACAAACTGGTGGGGGAATGGGTGACCACAATGTTTATTTAAAACTTTTCACAGCCAAAGTCAACTTCCAGTGGCATTGGCAGTGGCACAAGCCAAACGTTAGTTCAAAACCTCGGAAAATGGGGGAACTACAATAACTATTGCAACACCTACCCGAGGGGAATATTAGGAGACAAAAGCAGGGGCAGGGAAATATGGGTATGTCAAGAGGCCGACGACATCCTCGGTGCAGAGCTACAGTTGAAACTCCCTAAAAGGTCGAGCTCTAAAAATTATAAAATGGAATAAAGTCTCCCTGGAGAGAGCATTATTGTTAGTTGAAGTTATAGAGGTAAGACTGTACCCCGAGTTCCTTGCTCCGAAGCAGCAACATATGAAGACGGCAGCAGAATCGCTGCAGGGGGCACACTCACACACCAGCTCTCGCCCCCGAACTCACACTCAAACACTCACTCGGATACGCACGCGCACACCAAATGCGAGCGAGATGCGCATGTGGCCATAAAAGCGAGGGGAAGTCGTTGTCTATCGCTGTCTATCGCTCGGGGGACACTTCCGTCCCCAGATCTCACTGGCTGCATGTCTGCAGTTGCTGTGCCAGAGCTCCCCCTCCATCCGTGCGGTGCTGGGAGCTGCTGGAGATTGATGTTGGGACAATTTCACGTCCTACTGTTAGCCGGCATTAAGTGGCATTAAAGTTGTCCGGGCTTATCGCCAGCGAGCGCACAAGCTCGCACCTACAAGAGGGGCCTGCACGGAGAGAAAGTCTATGAATTGCATTTAAGAGCCTTAAAAATGATATACTTGAATTTAATGTCTTGTAAATTCTTGACTTGAACGTAAGTAGGTTTTGTTACAGTACAGCACTGCTCTCAGCCCGGACTCAGATTTATTTTCCGTGTAAGAATTGAGCTGGTCTCAGTTCATTTCCGCTGGAAACCCATATATTTGAGGGCGCCTTTATGGAGGATCGTTAATGTCAAGCCAGCCCTGAAATTACATATGTGAAATTATGTTTAATGTGGGGCATTAGCCCAGGTACTACTGTTGGTGCCTGGAGTGGGGAAAGATACTACAAAAAGCCATTATATTTTACTGTAGAAATATTCTTAGGATTTATTTCTAATTAAAACTATATACTTTATTTTTTAAAATAAATAATATTCCTAACCAAATCCTTTGCAGCATGGCCAGCCTGCAGCATCATGAGGAGCTTCAGCTTCCCTTGGACGGTGAGCTAACAGAGCTGCAGACTCCACCGCTACCCATAAATCCGCCGCCCAAGGTGATGGCCAATGGCATTGTCTATGGCTTTCGCACCCGGCACCTGTCCTGCATCGAGGAGAACGACTCGGACTCGCTGCACGGCTCATCCATTCCACATGCCTACGACATGATGCAGCAGGCGGACGAGACCTTCCAGAAGCTGAATGCCAACGAGGAGGTGGATGAGTCGGGCAGCGAGGAGGATGGCCTGGAGAATCTGGACGACACGATTGCCATGATCGATGAGTCGCGGCTCCTGGAGGCCGATTATCTGGACGAACTGGTGGCCGAGGAGCAGCTGCAGCAGCAGCAGGAAGAGGAAGGCTCTTCGGACCTTGTGGATTCGGGCAATGTGGAGGAGGACTTCTGGCAGCCGAGCTTCAACCGCAACGACATCATGATGACGTCTGTTTATGGCACCCTCAATGGCTCCATGACCAGCGAGGTGTCCTCGACTGCACTGCCGGGTTACTTTGAGTGTGCCACGCCCAAAAAGGAGCCAGAGCCTGTATATGCTACGCCGGAAAAGCGACGGGCCAGCAATAGGAGCTTCGATTCTACTTGCGCCTCCTTAACCAGCTCCATGTACGGAGGTTCTATGAACTCCTCGCTGGACTTGAAGTACTCCTCCCTGGGTGGCGGAGACTCGGGCAGCGGTGGCATCAGTGGTACCAGCACCTTGAGAGGCACCTCTGTGCCGCCCTTGGACATATCCATGATGTCCAGCGATGGGGTGAGTGCCCTTGACTGGGGTTCGGCCAGTGTAAGCTGTGTTTTGGACTCGGGCGATGGAAATCCCGCTGAGGAGTTGAACGAGGAGATGGCCGCCAAGTGCCTGATAGCAGCAGAGAGTGGTGAGTTTTTCCTAATCATACTTAAAAAAAAAATAATTACCTTTAAAAATCTATATAAATTAATGGGTACTTAAAAATCCAACAAAAAAGCAACTTGATATTGGAATCTTCTATTAACGAAAAGTAGAACAACGTTTTAAGGATCAATAAGAAATAGTTAACACAAAAAGCAGCTCTTTAAATCAAGGCCCATGGCCTATGCCTGTAAAGCAATGATTGCTTCATTAACAGCGAATTGTAAACAAGTGCTTTTCATATTGATCACTTTTTCGATTTCACTCCACTCTTTCCACGGGAATTTCATCCGCCAAATGGCAATTCATCAATGCAAGCAGGGCATTAAACTCATTTACAATCCTTCATTACCGGACATGCAGGCAGGCCGGCAGGCCAGGCAGCGTTTTAATGACCCATTTCGCTCTGCTCGCCATTAGAAAGGCAGCCGCGAGGCGGCGGCTGACCCCCAGCACTTCCACTTCCATTCCTATGTCCATGGCCCCAGCATCTGCATCTCCATCTGCATCTGGGCCGGCAACATCATCAGCAGTATCCTAGGCCGAAAAATCAACAGACATCCACGGGACGTGGGGAAAATGTGGTACACTCTTAGAAATATGCTGGAAATTTGGGGGAATGAGTTACAAATATTCAAAATTTGTGGTAAAGAGTTGTAAATATTCTATACAAATTAATGATTATAGTCGCACTAAATTTTGGAGATCAAGAAAATTATTGTTACTGAAATTATTTGAACTATTTCCTTATAACCTTAATAAATCCTTCCCTAACGATGATATACTTGCAGTTCCCTCTGCAGGTTTAAATTAAGTAAAGCAAGATATCTTCTAAATACCTTGCGATTTCTTTGTACCAAAGGATCTCAAATTTCTTCACTCTTTATATCCTTTTTGAGACACCTTTCCATCCCCAGTGTACATCCGTACGATTCGATTGGCCATAAGAGCAAACAAAGCCAGTGAAAGCCAAACAAGTGGCCAGACTTTGCCCATTTCACACAGATGTTTAACAAGCCAGCCCGGGTCATAAATCATCCAAATGGATAGGATATATACTCACCGGGTTTATCCATCTTCCATTTGGTTAGCATATGACCGCGGTCCGGCGGTCCGTCGGCCGAGATCCTCGAGGGTGAAAAACCCGCTGACATTGACAGTTTCTAATAAGAAAATTGGCAAAGATTTATGCTCGCGCCGCTGACTTCCATTTTAATTTAAAACTAATCAATTAACTGGCACAGCGTAGCCAGAGCAGCGAAAAGTGTTCAACAAATTGCCAAATGATGCTGCAAAGTGCAATGTCACAGTAATTTACGTGCCACTTCAATGGCAGCCAAACTACGAGCAGCTGATGAGAATTTATGCTAAGGGTTAAGTGTCAGCCTCGTCAATATACATATATGGATTTGCATAGTGGGCGGTATCGCTGGCTGGAGTTAAAAAAAAAATGTACTTAAATATTTTAGTCATGAGATCATACGTTGTAAGAAGTCAAAAAGGTTCAAAATGCAATCAATTTGTTTACAAAAAGGAGGTATTAGGCCTCAGAATGTATGTATCATATTTCTAAATGGTTATTAAGAATTTTAACAATCATTTCAGTTAATATTGTTCCCTAATCGATTTGAATTTGTCAGGAAATTCATGTCGATTCAGAGTATTCGTATTTTTGGTCTTCCAAGTTTTGAAAATGCTACCTTATTTCAGTTTAATATAATTGTATTTTAATTTTGCTTAATCTTACGAATGTCCAAAAATTTACTGATTAAACCCAAAAGGAAGCACATTTAGATACCTATAGTTTTCCCGGTTTTTGTTAACTTCTTCCCATTGTGCTGCAATTTGGCAGCCAGCTGTTGCATTTGTGTGCGGAAAAGTGAAAAGTCATGAATCATTTACATCATGATCACACCAAAGCCAACCACACCACACGACCATCCAGCTAGGATGGATGATGAAGATGATGATGATGAAGCTTCGGCGGCAGTAACCGCGGCATCGGATATGCGAGTGGATGGGCCATAAAGTTACATGGCTTATCGCTGGAAAACTTTTAAAAAACACTCGAGATTGCGCCGAGAACGAGCGCGGTGGCCAAAGCGAAGCGAAGAGCGCTTGGAACAGGTCTACAGAAGAGCCTAAGCACACACACACACACACGCAGCTTCGGCAAGAGAAAGATCCATGGAGGAGGATTGACGCTGGAGGATGGAGCCGGAGTTGTTGGTGGCTTGTATCTACAAATAGACGCGCACTGACGGCCGCAAGACAAAGTCAAACAAAAGACCCAAACGGTAGTTGCCATGAATGGACAACAGACTCCAAACCGGCTGGGGACTACAGTAGATCTGCCATTATTATTATTTGAGTTACAATCCCTCTTTGAGAATCTTCCTAGGGAATTTGTGAACTTGAAACTTTGAACTTTTCTAACTGGTCCAAAACATTAAGATATATCAGTTAACTCTTAAAAATTAGCTGCAAAAAGGAATTTTGCTTGGCTCTTTGGCTTAAGCCTCAAAAGAATATAATATATATAATAGATTTATATTTATTGTTATTATTTCTTTACAATTAACTCTACCAAAAGTCCCTGTTGAAGATGTTCAACTGTATCTGCATCTGACGAATACGGTACGCCGACTTCAACACAGAAACTTTGACTGGTACGCAGTTGCAATTGCAACTTTGTTGCCCGCAGGCACAGCATGCACACGGACTCGGACTCGGACTCCTCGGATGGTCAACTATTTATTGGATAGGTTGCCGGGACTCCGACCCAGTCGCAGATTCAGATACGAGACCCATAAAATTCCCGCGCACGCACAGACAAATGCGAATGCATTTTGTGTGTTCGATAAGCCCGAGTCGGCGATTCCCACAATCGAGGCTGCACTTGAATTTGAATTCGCAATTGCTCTCTCAATATTTATGAGTTGAACTCTGTAGTTAGTTTGTGAGGGGTCTGCGATAATGAAAGTGCTGCCATTGAAAGGAGGGATGGCCTAAGGTCAGCACATTTACATGTCTGTTGATAGGAAATAGGCAAGGATGTTAAGAGAGTTAAGGGGAATAAAAGAAAAAAATAAATTGTATTGCAGTGAATAATTTATTTACCTATACTTATAAAAATAAGTAGAACAAGGAAAAAAAATCAGTTATATGAATTTCTTTAAATGTCTGCAATCTTATCTGGCACATTTATGATTTTCTAATCGTTTAGATGTTTGTAATTAAATGCCACTTCATGTTTTTGCCCAGTCCAGATTTTCCCGATGAAAACTTGAACCAGATGTCTCAACTTCTGCTTCTACTACATCCATGTCCCTCCACCCTCACCCCTTATCGGTGCCCATTAATCAAGATTGTGTCAAAGGTATTAGCCCATTTGGGCGCTCAGACCCGAAATCGACTCAGTGTCTATGGGGATTGGATCCGATCGACTCCACATTTCGAATGTTTCGGGCGATTACAAACTATTACTGTTGTCAACTGGCAGCGGTAACATTTTATTGCGTGAGCCCCGTGCGTTTTTTTTTCTTTTTGTTTTCCCTGGTAATGAGTAGATTGATTCTAATTGAAAAAAGCCGGACAGGGGCTTTTGCTTATCAGGAATGTTGGTGGCTTGAGCAACCGCATTGTGATTGCCAATGGCCTGGAAAGCTACCAGAATTGGTAATGATGTTGAGGCAGTTCTGGGCATTGCAGTAACATTTTCAAGTACCTAAAATTATGGTTATTTTTATGATGTAGAGATTTCTTTAATATATTTAATAATCCCATATATAATATAAGTAAAATAAAAATTCCCTATGTGCCACGGAGAACCCCAGATCTTTTTAGGCGCCTATGGATGACTCAATTGGAAAACTAATTTCCACAAATCTCGAAAACCACTTTAAGGAACAATATCCTGACACATTCACGGCGTGAACTCCACTCGAAAAGTGGCTCGCTTATCGGGACGATAACCCCCCGAAGAGTGCCGAGTATCTGGCGGGTTAATGAGGTGCCTCTGGTGCACGTACGCTTGCGTCATCGGGTAGCTGAAAAGAAGATACTGTGTTGTAGGCACCGGACCCTTACCCACTCATTTGTGTTTGCTATTTCCACTGACACCGTGATAAGCGACAGTTCCTGCAGTCAGCACCTCAATCAGTCAAAACCCATGAAGAATAAATACAAGATCAACATGAAAGGTACCTGTAAGAGGTTATCTCGACTACGAGGTACCTGGTAGTTGAGGGTTCTTAAAAAATAGGGATTTATAACTTACCTGACACATAGATTATTTTTAAAAATATAAGTACAGTAAAAACTGTTTTCATCTGATACATTTTTTGTGACTCTGAAGGAAGTGTACTTTCATTTTAATTTTGCAAAAAATGTCTGGACTTAAAACTCCTTGAAATGATGCTTAAAAGTTTTTTAAAAAAATGTTTGCCATAAACATTTCAGAGTTTTAAATGTGGTTTTTAAAGATTTAAGATATGAATTAGTTTCCCTTTCCTTTCCTATCCACCCTATATATATGTAGGTAGTAAAATAAATCCCAGCATACCCCTTTAGCTCTACAAGTACCACGTACCAAAAGACAAACACAAATACAACGAAAACGAAGCGTGAATGAATTCCTCGGCGCAAATTGAAAAAAAGAGTGATAGTGATAGTGGAACTGATAAGCGGCAGAGCGCCGTGCTGAGATCGCATATCAGAGGGAGAGCGGGAGGCAGAGCCACCACGCTCGGAGAACCAACACAGAGAACGGCACTGAAAACCGGTCTGTGTTTGGAGAGTTGCGGAGACTTGTGTGCTCACAGCTGGCTTACTGTGGTGTGGTATACTCATAAATACAATTTTAATTAGTTGGTACTTTTAAAATACTCAGATCAATATATTGAAATAAAACCACTGTTTCAGACAAATATATAAATATCATATAAAATAACCCCAAGGTTTGCAGTATGAAAAAATATATGTATGTACAATCCAAAATATAACAAAAATTAAAAAATATTTTGAGTAATTCAATTCATGCCCACAGTGCAGTGGAGACTTGCGCGACTCTCCGGCTCGCCCGACACTTGTCCGGCTTTCTGCTCTCAGTTTCGAAAATCAACTCAAAGCTCGCGCAAGCGTACCGCACGCATATCGGAAAAGCCGCTTCGGCTCGGAAAAGCATAGCGACTCGCGATCGTACGGCCGGCATCTCCCCCCTTATAGGCCACTTTGGATACGGTTTCGATTCGCCTAAGAAAATGTGCGAAAATCGCTAAATTAAACAAAGTTCCCATGTGACGTATACGTAATGTGACCACAGTGCGTATTAAAGTAAATATAATATACTTATTTACCTGAATCAAAATAGTTTAAAAACTATACGCGAGTGTGTGTTTGTCACTGTCTAGGAATTTTGTTTCGTCTGGGAAAGTGTGCAAATATTTTATTGTTTACATGGCGAAATTCGAAGAGACCTAATTGAGTCACCGGCTAAGACGGCCACAGATTAGATAGCCACCTTAAGTGAGGAATCCCAAATGAGTCTATGAATCGAATTTCGCATGAATGACCAATTAGTCATTAAATTTAATAAATGCCTAAGTGGATACTAAATATTTTAGTTAATAAATACTATAAATATTTCAAATACCTTTTGAAATAAATTCTTTGCACACTTATTTGCACGACGAAACAAAAACAAGACAAGACAAAAGAATGGTTGCCAAATGTATTCACATTTTTTGATACAAAAGAAAGCTGTTAATACTGTGATAGTAATGTGTGAAAAAATGCAAATGATAAATGTAAATTAAAGTGCTGTTCTTTTTTCTCGCAAAGCGCCCAAAACGCCGGCTCTGTAGATGAATTTCGAAAACGAATTCAACGAAAAAAGCAAGGAAGAAATGCCAGAAAAAGTACGTGTTGCAAAAAGTGTAAAATAAAAGGGCAGAACGAACGAGGAGCAGCAGGCAGCGACTTGAAAGGATTCGCAGCTGGAACTGCATCCATCCTGATACGGATCCCAGATACAGATACATATATACATATATACATGAGGCAGCCAGCGAACCACAAAAGATACATGCCATGTTCCCACTAACCAACCGCTCTTCGAGTGGCAACCGCACCAACAATAACAACAACCACAACATCAGTACGAGCAGCAACCAGACCACGAGCTTTATAATCGGAGCTACCAGCAACATTAACCACAACAACAATAATAACAACAACCAGATCGGAGGCACCAACACCGCCAAGGATAAAGGAAATTTTGAAAATAATTGGAGCTGCAATAAAACGACCGGTCGTCGATCTGGCAGCGGGAATAGCTGCAGTTTTTTAGGTAAATCTCAAGTAAAGCTATGGCGTTTGCCGTTGGTTGTGGGTTGTGAAGCAATGCGGAAATGTAGATGAAATATACCCTTATTCTTTGAGTTGCATAACTAAAAGATATCCTTTAAATTATAATAAGTAGTATAACATTTTATCAAAATTTAACTGAAGTATTGGGACTTTTATTACAAAAACATTTATTATGATTCTATTTTCCATTTAATTATTATGACACATATTCCGGTTCATTATCACTGATCAATTTATATTTATACTTTCTTTTAAGATGCTTTGTAACTTTAATTAAACCAATACTTTTGTAATTTCACCCAAGGGAGTCCTCCATTAGCGGGGCCCTGCCCATTGCACTGAAAGTTGTATATTTCCCTTGCGGCATCTGCTTTGATCACCTGAGTTTTATCTTACGACCATCTCATCTCTTTCTTTCTCATTGGAATGACTGCAATTTCACAAATCGCGTTTACCTTCTTTCCGTACGCTCGTTTTAATGTCGCCAAGGGTTCCCTTTTTTAGCCGCAATTTACAATGCAAATTGCATTAATTGCAATTTTCTGTCCAAATTGAGTTTGCCGTTGCTGCAGCATTGTTGCTGTTTGCATTTACATTAAAATGCAAATACTTTGCACTAATTTACATGTCGCGCCGACGATTGCAGTGGAAAATGCACCACCACCACCCCCGTTGTCACGGTCTCTTTTCCGAAGACCATAAAACCGCCCGAAGAGACAATGGAAGTCTTTTGTGATGAGCATGGGAGGAGAGTGTGTGGAAGTATCTGTGTGATTTGTAGGGAGATGGCAAGAAGTGTAATTGTAAGTGTGAGCTTGAACCATGTGAAATGCCATAAAAATTCCAGACTCTCTTGGGCTGTTGCCTCCTTTTGCCTTGCTGGGTATTTGCCAAATTGTTGGGTATGCGGAAATTAAAGTTGTTAAAAAGATTCTACTAGATACAACTACATATTAAAATTTTAATTCGAGATTTGTTATTAAATAAATACTCACAGACATTTAGTTTGTTTAGACTTTTAAATTTGCAATTCAACTTCTTAGATAGTTGGAATATTTAACATAAAACAGGAAGCTTAGCGAAAACATCTTAATATTTATGTTAATTTGTAGTACCTTCTTTTAAAGGGTATCATAAGACCGTAACTCCCTCATCTACCTTACTTTCCTACTGAATCTTCTTCCGTCTGTTGCGCTTGCGCAATCTCCAAAAGCTTCTTCTCTACGTTTCTGCGCTCTTTTCATTGCGCATGCGCAAAAAAAGTGGAAAAAGAGAAGCATGAGGATGTCGGCACATGCGCTTTGTTTGTCTGTCTGCTAAGACACTGAAAAAAACAAAGCTAACCAAAATAATACAATTTTCTAAAATACTTACATATGATATTATAGATATAGATATATTTCCCCCATTAGAAATATAGTTTATATAAATCTATTTTATACCATTTGAAATTTTTTTAAAATGCCCCTACGTAGTTTTAAATATTTCGTATATTTTTTCATCGTAGTGCATTTAATGCCATTGTATGTATTTCAGTGTGTGCCCAAGAATTCCCAGAAATATTTCACTTCGAAATTTGTTAACAAGCAGACAACAGCAGCAACAACAACAGAAGCAACTCGAATACATAGGGAACATTGTATTTTGGTTTTTGTTTGTTTGTTTGCAGCTTGGCCTGGGCCATGAAGTGTTTGCCGGGTTAGCTTCTTTTCTCTGATTTTGCTTTGTCTACCGCCCGGGACTTCAAGTTGAAGGTTAAAGTTGAGCCTTCGAGTTTGAATTAGAAAGAGTTTTGTTGTGTTTTCTTGAGTGGATTTCTCAGAGGTTTACCCGGTCCAGGAACTTTGTTTTGAGAACCAGAAATTCATCGGTTAGAAGTATTCTTCAAACTGACAGACTTTTGGCAGGTTTTCAAGGATTTTAGAGGAGAGCAAAGGAATGCGAAAGGGAGCTATGACTCAACTTGCAAAGGGATTTTAGAATAAATGATAAAAAGTTTACAATATATTAAAAATGTAGGACTGACTTAAAAAATCTTTTATGCACTTCATTCTACGACTAGAGAATAAAATAATCAATTTTAAGCTTAACTATTTCAATATTTCTCAAAGTGCCAGATCAGTTAAAGTCTTATATTTTATAATCCCAGCTTTGCACACTTTACAGCCTCTGTGAATTGATTTATAAAACCACTAAGAACCAGTTCATGGATGCACATTGGCCACTCTTCACATTCAGAGAGTATCGTTAACCCATAACTCAAACGATCTGGAAACAAGCCTTCAAACCCAGCCGCCAATTCGGAATCCGATGCCAAGTCGAATATCAAAGCGTGCTGGGCAGCAGACTCCACAAATCGCTTCCAATTCCAGCTAAAAACTGAAATGCGTATTCCACTTGCACTGCCTGGCGATGGTTTTTTTAATTGCAAACTGCAAAACTGACCAATCATAACGAGTCTAATTAAGGCGATGTCTGCTCTGTCGAACCAATATCTTGCATATTTTTAGATCCACCATCTGGGCATTTGCATTCGCAGACGGCTAGTATTCAATGTCATACACTGAGAGAAGTAATGCCAATAACACAGACCTGGCTAGTTCCGCCTTTTACTTGGGGCTAAGAATTTATAAAGCTCAAAAATTTGTATTCAATATTTAAAATATTTAAAAAATACTAAAAAGCTTAACACTTTCTTAATGATAATACAAAATATTTAAAATATGGTTGTAAAATGAATCAAAAGCTACAGAAAACATTCTATAATTAATTTTCAACACATTATCTTTGGATTATAGTATATTATAGTAGTAAGGACCATCTATTTTTTTCCCTGTGCATTCGACCAAATTAGAAAGGGAGATCTGCGCGAGGATGATGAAGAACGGCGAGCTGTGAGTGGCAATGAGTTAATTTGCTGCCAAAACACACCCTCGGGCCTCATTAGCCTGCACTCTGAGTGAGATTTATAGACGAGTTGGATGCTGCCGATGCTGCTGCTGCTGGCTTCCGGCGAATTAGTTGGAAATGCAAAAACCCTGGGGGTCGAACAGACAGGGGCGGAGGTTGGCAGCCACTCTGCGGGTTGCCCAGCCAAATGAGCGCTTAAAGTGTTGGCTAAGCTGGCCAAGATTGCAACTGGACAACTTGGTCATAAGGCAGCAGGGCCGATGAACATGAAAAATGAGCAGTAGTCAAGCAAAAAATGGCCAACTTAGCTCAACTTTAGGTCTGTTTACGAACCCATAAACATGACTGTTAAAGAGTTTCGAGTTTAAGAGTTTATAACTATTGAACCCATCAAAATGTCTTATTTATGGACTTACATAATTTTTACTCACTGATTAGAGTTCAAAGGTTTAGGTCTTCGGTTCTTGACTAATTTCAATATTTTTTAAGACCAAAAACACTGTATATTACTCAGCAGCTGGCTGGCTACACCCTTAACAACATAAACATGTCCACAGCTCGAAGGGGAAAAATGGCTTTCCATTTGTTTTTGCATTCGCTGTGACATTTTGAGTTATTTGACACTTTGCAGGCGCGTATCATCTTTCCCCCTTTCGCTGCCTGGTCTTTCTCCTCACCAGTTTATTAACTCATTATTTTGAAATCAACTTGGCCTGGCGGGCGAAAACGTGTTGCAGAAGTTTCTGCCTGACAAGTTGACTGCACAGCAGCGGCAACACGACGATGTTGCTGTGGCTGCCAGTGCAACTTGCGCAAATTTTCCTCTCCGCAGTCAAGTTGATTAAGTACTCCGACACTCTTTCTCCCATTAGCAAGCGAATATTATTCATTAACATTAAATTGGGACAACAAGAAGGAGCTTGCTCCGGGCGGCTTTTAATTGAAGTAATCAATAATTGCGGCATATCTTTAATTTACATCGCTCTTTCTTTCTTTCCGTTTGCTGTTCCCAGGGAATTTTGAATTTCATTTTTAACCGCACATAACAATCCAATTTGCACCTATAAACATAAAATTAGCAACTTCATAAAAAATTCGGTAGTGTTGAGCTCAAAATTTCGCATAAAATTCACAAACAAAACCACATTTTGAATGCGCCGCTTATACGGATCTAAGGTTAAGCCTCTGAAGACTTTTATATCTTAAATGCCGCAAGAGCATTCACAATAAAGCATAAAACCAATTAATTATTGCTTTTTCTCTATTTTGTTGATTGCAAAATTCAAGTAAAAACAACATCGAAGAGCTACTGCCACCACCACTGCGTAACAGTTTGTTGTAGTGAGGCGGAGATAAAAGAAACTACACCCAAACAACTATTCATATCTTGACTTTGTTGGTTACAGGAAACAATAGTTAGCAGTTACTTGGGGAAAAATTTAAATATATTAAACTTAAATGGGGATCAAATAGTAATTATAAGCATTTTATTCAACTTCTGAGATCTTTTCAAATCAGGTTTACATTATTTCTTTCATTTAATCGTAATTTCTAAGAGCTTCTGTTACTATTTATTCATAGCTTTTATTATTGACTATTTCTTGGTGCTTCTTAGTCAATATTTACTGTACTTTAAGCGTATCTGTGGTAGTCCGTGAGAAGTTGGAGGCGTGGGTAGTTCGCCGATGTCTCTGGGCCTGTCGGTATCTGCCTCTGATGTGTTGAAAGAGCGACGTGAACAAGTTGCCGAGGACATGGCCACCGAAATCAAATGAAGTGGCAAAATATAAAATATAAAAAGAGAGGTAGCAACGAGATACAAAATCGTATATATCTGCTCAATGGATTTGCAATTACATTCATGAAATTTAATTGGCGATGGGAAATAGCCTTGAATGGCTCAACCATGTGGGGACAATGTGTGTGCAGAAAATGTATGCGGAATAATTCAGAGAGGAGTCTCAATGGGATCAAAGCCATCTCTAACCAGACTGGGCTGGGGGAGTGGGAGTTTCCCTTGGCCTCGAGACTCGAAGCTAAATATCTGACTTATGCATCTAGCGCTGAGCCCTATCAGACCTCGCAATCTCCATTAAAGTTAGCCCATCTGCCCCATTAAAAAAACGCTCAAAGCAACTACAAGTTTTGTGGCCAAAAGTCACGTTTTCACCGACGGATGCCGATGCCTCCCCTGCACTAAAGTTAAGATCAACATGCGATAGATGGGGCAAGAAAAGAAACCAAATGTAGGAAAGACGTGCAAAAAGAGCTTAACTAACATGGCTTGACTTTTGTTTACATATGCAAATTTACCCATAATATTTGCACCGCAAACCCAGGCCATCGCCAGATCTATTTTCAAGTATTTAAACTATTTTCTGTATTTCAACCGCCACAATTTGCCAAGCCAACTTTTTTTTTGTGTTGCGTGCCGATAGCGCGGTACCACAATTGTTTGGTTAGACGGCAACGGCAACAACAAGCAAAGCCAATTACCGTTTTTAATTATTTGCAAATATTGAAAAAGTCCGGCCGACTTTAGCTTGGCGCCTCCAAGGGGAAAATAAACCTGAAAAAATTGAATTCGAAACCTTATCGATGAGCAACAGGTGCGCCGCCACTCGGTGGACAAAGTGTGAACCACGCCAAGGCACAACCTTTTCTCAAATGTGTGTGTTTTTGTGTGTGTTATGTGAGCATATGTCACTATATCTAATCTTAAAGGTCGTCACATTTCGCGTGCCAAATTCCAACGGAATGAGCCATGGGAAGGTACCTCGTTGATACTGTACAGGTACGGGTTATTTCTACATGTACCTGTAACCAGGAGTTTTTTTAATATTAGAATATTTTCAAAACTAATTTAAAGATAGTTAAAGATAGTATTGGAATATTAGAATGAAAGTTCGAGTTGGTTACGGTGTTAGTATTGTTTTGTAAAAAGAATTCAAAGTAGATAATGAAGTCAAATAATGAGGGAGGAATCCAAAAAGGTAAATAATTGAATATTATCTACTTTAAGTTGTAACATTTGTTGTTCGAACCTTAATAAATTTTATATAACTATCTAAATCAAATTTACATATTTCTAAAAAAACAAAAAATCAATCTCAAGATCTGAAAAACCCACGTGCTTGAAAAACAATATGAAAATGTTGCTTCCCAGGCCCATTAATCTCTCTCAGCCTCCTTGGGGCTCTTATATCTGGGCTTCATCTCACATCTCCAGTTTGTCACAATAAACAAAAATAAATAATTTGTGTGCCAAAAGGAAGAAGTGTGGGCAACGAGCACCCACAAACAAAAATCAATAAATTTGAAGTGCACTCGGATGGAAATTCACAACTTTTTCCGCATTTACACAAAAACTCGTTGCTGTCATAAAATCGGTGATGGTTTTTAAAAGGTGAACCCCTTGGCTGACTAATTTTTGGCAAATGAATATGCGGTTCGAGTGTTGTCATTCATTCACTTATTGTTTCCTCTTTAAGCAAAAAAAAACTATAATAATAATAAACCTTTGCTGCTTTTTTACTTTGTAAAGTGGGCGTGTCGCATTACGGTAATTTATTAAGTGTTTTTCTTGTTTTTCTCACTCTTTTTAATTGCCGCTCAGATGATTTAGTGTCTTTACTTTCTGCCTCTCCTCTGGTTGTCTGTCTTATGACTTTCACCTCGCCAAAGTGAAATTACGGCCTAATGACTAAACATTTCATTTAATTAGAAGATTCATCGCCGAGAGAAAAAACAGAAAACAAAAACAATAAAAGGGCGGAACAAACAAAGGGTTTGTTCAACTCTTTTCTTAATTTTAATTTTTTTCTCATTTACTCATTACAAAAATTTGGCAATCAAGGAATTTAATCTGACACCTGAAAACCCAAAGAGGATTAAGTGGGGTTTCGGTTTCACTGGGGATTTTGATGGATGTGAATGAATTCTGAGAAGGAAATATATTTCGGAATTTTGTATTTCCTTTAAAAAGCACAATATAGCATGTAAAGCTTTCCCAATCCCTTGCTGTTATTTTGACATTTTTTGCAAGTTTGTTGTGGAACCCTTTTCTTGTTTGGGGTCTCCTCTGAGTCACCTGCAACACGTTGCAATGCTGCAACATTGCAGCGAATTAATTTATCAACATTTACCGCTACACAATGTCATCGCGGGGAAAGAAGTTAGCAGCATTAAAAGGCAATAAATTTGTCGGACAACTCGCCTCGTTCTGGAGCTCTCTGGACTCGACTTCCAAGAAGCCAGAGTGGCGGCCACTCGATATGACCAAACATTTCGGAATATCTCCGGCTGGCGGTGGAAAACCTCTGCGCCGAGACTGAAGTTTGATTTATGCGTTGCGATGCTCAATGGGCGATACCACCGGGGCCAAGGAAGTACTCTCGGCGGGTTCGCAGTCAAATTTCCAGGCCCAAACGGCACGACTACCAAATGCGCTCGCCGGCCAGCGTCTGCCTGGCGGTTAAATGCAGGCAAAAACATAAATTATAGGCCATGGCTAAGTAGGAAAACTCTGGTTGAGCCCAGCAACGGGGCACAGTGGGAAAGCTAGACTAGATAAAGTCATTTGAAGATCTATTTAAACGAAACACAAGGTGTCATATTACTTACTAAAATGAAAAAGGTAGAATTTATTTTCTATCTTGGTGTATCTCATATTATCTAAAAAGAAATCTATTGAAAATGATTGTTAATTTATTATTTATTATATTTTTTGTATATTTTTATAACTTCCTTCTTGAAGACAATAATAAGAAACTTTTAAAAGAGTCTTAGCCATAGTTACCTACAAATATTTCTCTATTAACTTCAAGATGCAAGTTATGCGAATTATATTTAAGAGATACACAATACAAGCCCCAAAAAAGGCTCCTCAAATAAATAACTTTATGAGTATTTTAAAGGATTTCAAATATATCCTATTGAATAAAAGGGAATTCTCTTTTTCAAATAATATCAAAGGTATCCCTTAACTCCCCCATATAATCCCACGGTGCCTGACATTTCCCAGCTCGCTTTCCTGGCAGCACTTTTCGCTCTGCCTCCGCCACCTCCCCCTGCTACTTTCATAATATTGGCAAACATTTAACGAAAGTCCAGTCGGGTTTGGCTAATGCATGAGCACAATCCATGGGCACAGGAACTTCAACTTCAACTTCAGCTTTAGTTTCAGCCGCGTAATGCAAAGTTTTCCTGCACTGCGGATGCTGGGCTCTTGTGCTGCTGCTTGCCAGCTTCCACAGACGACGGTTTGGTGGATACATGTTGCCGCCGTCAATGTTTCGCCTTTGTCTCGTAAATTTTAACATTTTTATTATAAGAGCCAGAGCCAGAGCCATACGTACCGGCTGCTGATTTCTCACACAATGCGCGCGATTTATTTTGTATGCATTGCGCGGCTGAAATTGATTAATTACAAAGCGGAAGACTCGCTGATCCCGCCTGGCTAAAGCCCAGCACACAGTTCGTTATTATTTTTATTCGTGGCTTCATTTATCAGGCTTAATTTTCAGCATTATTACGATTTGGTTTTATTACATTGAGCTGAGATCAAGTCTAGTGCGCTTCGTGCCTCGCCATGACCACGACTCTTCGACTGTTGTTATTCTATTTATTGTTATTCCGAAGGTTTCTGCATTATCTAGTCGACACTGACACCAGTGACACTTGCCTGAACTCATGTTATGGAAAAGTGTGAATCAATAAACGGGGTTTAATCTCATTGAAAATCATTTTTAATGGCTTAAAGAGTAGGGGAACATTACATTCCTATTTAAAACATTTCCAAAGTGTTTACTAAAGAATTGAATTTTATGTCATGTCTTGCATGTCTTCCTAAATGCCATAACTATTTTTTTTTTATCAAGTAACACATGTTCTTGAGTCGCTATAATTACATGATCTGGCGCCTCGTAAGTTCCCAGGCAGTGCAAAAACCGACTCGAAGTGAAATTCAAGTGACAATGGGCGGAGGGCAGTAACGCCAGTCGCACTTACACTTAATTGCTGTCAAGTGTTTTGCAAACCCCAAATTGGCAGCTCAAGTGTGAAGAAAAGGGGCGGCTGTCTAAGGGTTATCTGGTGGAATGTCAAAGCAATTAGTTCCAATCGACTCGCGCTAGATACAAATTTGTTCGAGTCTTTCCCTCGTCGATGTGTGGTGGCTGAAACACTCGGCTTTTGATGTCACATGTGTGTTTGCCTTTTAATGATTCTGTGTGCTACTTAAATTTCACGGAATTGTCGTTGTTTTCTTCTTTTTTTTGTGGCTTCTGTTTTAATGAGCTATTAAAATGTTTGGGGAATCGTTTGGTAGTACACACAGAGACATGTGTAAGGGCAAATTGCCACGTAAGAACAACACGAAACCAAATCAGTCTCTCAGAGATCATCTTTATGAAGAGGATTTGTTTTATGGGAGATGCTTACACATAATGAACTTAAAATGAGATCAGTTCTATATATATCATACTTCCATGTTTTGTATTCTTAGAGGTAATAGTTTAAAATAATTTTTCTATGGTAAAACTAATTTCTTATATATTTTTTCTTACAGGTAAGTTGTGCTTTTGATTAACGCCGCTGTCACACTACATTCGTTAACACTTTTGTAAGTAAATATGTATGTTTAAGCAAAAAACCTGTAGGTAAATTTACACATGGATTAGATCATGCCGAATGTGTCAGAGTTTTAAAATAACTCGAATTTCTTCCAAGTAATACGATCTCTGGGGATTACAATCGAAATCGCTTTAATAGCATGAACAACTTACTCCATTTATTAAGTTGTAAGATGGTTAGACAAGACCTGTATGTTATTTGTCAAATCATTTAACATAATTAGCCGGCAAAAAACATGATATGATCTCATAACCAGTTTGCTTGGCCGGCAAATCCTTTAGTTAATTGGCAAACCGGAGGGAAGAACAAAGGAGTTCGAGCGGGAGCTAAGACCTCTACCTGTGTCAGTCTAAATTCATAATTCAAACATCAATTCCGAGAACACGTAGTGTGGACACAATATTTCATAAATGTCTGGCCCAAAAGTCTGGCGACTGAAACCGAAGCTCGTCTCGAATCCGACTTCCTTTTGGCTGAAGTTTCGTTTCGTTTCAGTTTTATTTGCAATCAAACACAAAATGCACGAGGCTTGGAGAAGCTACATTAACCTTCAAGTCGAGGGGGTTCGTTGGTATTACTTTTTTTTGACAATTTTCTGAAATGTATTTTTACGGTTTGGTTGCGCAAATAAAACAACTACAGCGCCGACACAACGACTGTTTCTCCGACTCCGAGTTTGTATCTAAAATCAACAAGTTCACGACGACATCACCAGGCCACAGCAGAAGAGATAAAAAACTTTAAAGCGTCAAGCAAATACACAAAAGATACCCGGGCACCAGCACGCAGCCACAAATACCCCTCATTCATTGCCAGGCCTTTGCTTAGAAGGTAAATAGAAGCCCGAAACCCGCTGAACCTCTCCACCGAAAGCCCATTTGGGTGACAAGTCAATACAGATAGTTCAGTCTCGAACTCAATGCTTTTCAAGGGGGTGGCAAAAATCATTTGGGGCTCTATTTCCGCTGGGGCAGTAGGTTTGTGTCACTTTTGCTAAAGGAAAAATCCCCGATTTAAAGGTGATTGATAATAACTTTGTAATGGTTTGTTTGTAGTTTATGAACAATATCTTAGATATCGCTTAAAAATAATAAATATTATCAATAAACTATAGGCTTGCTTATTCCTTTATAATTTTGATTACAAAATACTTTATTGAGTGATGATTTTCTGATTTTAAAAAGGCAAGTCTGCTTACTTTAATTTAAATTAAAAACGGCTTACTTACCACTGACATTAATCCAGGGTTTCTTTAGCATATCTGGTTCAAGTAACTGAAACCCCATGAGTAATGCCATTGGAAATCGATCGTCAGCGAATTAAATTTCGTATTTTTAATGGCAATTCAATACATTTGATGAACACTTTTGTGCTGCCACTCTGTAAGGTAATGTAATAGCTTACAAATATTTCGCCTTCAAGTTACAGCCAAACTTAACCGCAAACGAAGTCAAGTTAGTTGGTTTCATTTTCAACAGTTTTGTTTTGAGGTTTCTTTAATTCGGTTAGCTACAAAGAAAATAAACTATAAGATAGATAGTTAAAAGTAGGCATGTCTTTACTCTTCCCCTTCAACAACCTTGGACTTCTTCCTGGCCTTTTGCTCCTGCAGCATCAACTCCTCGATCTTCTTGATGTTCTCTTCAATCTTCTGCCTTTGGAGCTGCTCCTCCTGGCTTAGTTTCTCAGCATTGGGTTCCAGTTCTGCAGCGGGTTTGACCTTGCCCTCTGCCTGGCTATCTCCCTGAGAGCGTCTTCCCATTGGCAGGCGTGTGATCAGGTGGGGTGGAACCCGTATACCCGCTCCTATGCGATTATCGTTTTTGTATTGACCCACAGCACGCACAAATGGCTTCAGGGGACAACCCTTGGCCGTGGCCTCGCCCATCAGCTGGCGGGCGTAGTCAAAGAAGAAGGCGTCCTCGCGCAGCTCCTCCAACTGGGCCTCCCTGTTGTAGTTGGTGTCCGGACGCGTCTCCTCCTCGATGCGCTTCTTCACCTGTTCGTCCAGCTGCCTGCGAAGATCCCTCATGCGCTGCAGTTGCTCCTGACGCTGCTGGCTCTTGAACTGGACATTGGTGAGGTCGTTCTGGAGTCGCAGTTCCACAGCCTCGCGGCGGTCCTCCTCCTCTTGAAGCTTGCTCTTCCTGGCCAGTTCTTCCTCCTCTTTTTGTACGACCAATCGAGCGTTTTTGGCCCGCTCTCGAAGTTCCCTCTTTTTGGCCTGCTCTGCGGAATGGACTTTTCGCATCTCCTCCAGCTGACGCTTGTGACGCTCCTCGTCCTCACGAGCGCTGTAGTGGAGGCGGGGGGCCAGCTGCTTGGCCAGCTTCTCATTCCGCTGAATCCGCTGCTGCACCCGCTCCTTGGCCCTGTCTCGCTTGAGCTTCTCCAAGTGTCCCTTGGCCTGGTTGTGGACATCGCACTGCACCTGCTCCACCTCCTCGAGCATTTGGAGACGCTGCTGGCGCTGCTCGGACATGGCCAGGGAAGCAAGAGCCTCTTCCCTCTTCTGGCGTTGCTTGGCCACCAGCTGCTCCTTCTCCTTGTCCTGCTGCTCCTTCAACTGGCGCTGATTGCGCTCCCGTTCTAGGCGGGCCTGCTCCAGCTCCTCGGCTTTGGTGGCCTGTGGGTGAATGGGTATTAAGTAGTTTATGGATTTACTTAGAAAGTTCAAATATTGAAGAGTCTAAACGTGATTGAATGTGTTTTTAGCCAAACAAAAACGATTTAAAGACGAATAAAGACCAGAAAACGTGTGCCAAGATGACATTCCACATATCTTAGGCAGTAAAAACTGATCTGTAAATTGATTTATATACCTCACGTTCCCTTTCCCTCTCCGCAATGGCCTGGAGCAGCTCCTTCTTGTGCTCGCCCAGCTGCTGGCAGTGCTCCGTGTGACGCTTTTGGGCCTCCTCAAAGCCTCGGAACACCTGCTCCTGATACACCTGCCTGTCCAGATCCGCCTGCCGTTGATTGGCCTTGGCAAACTCCGCCTGCACCTGCCGCTGGGCATTGACGCTGCGCAGGACCTCACTCTGCAGCCGGGCGCACTGCAGCTCTCGGGGACCGGGACGTAGTTGCTCCAACAGCTGCTGAGCCGCCTCTATACGCTTTTGCCGGGTTTTCTGATGCTCCAGACGCGACGCCTTGGTCTCCTCCTCCGCCAGGCGTTTGGCTTCGACTTCCTGCTGCTCCTTTTGCTGCAGCTCCCGGGCGCATTCCTCCTCCTGGGAGATGCACAAATTGCGGCCAGCGAACTTCTTGAGGAGCTCCTCGCCGCCCAGTCGCAGTTTCTCCTCGGCCTCGTGGCGCAGCTGCTGCAGATGCAGCTGCTCCTGCTTGGTCGCCTGGCTGGCATTAGTCCGGATTCGTTGGTATCTGCTGCTGGAGATGACCACCGGTGGTCTTTCCCGGACAACGGGCTCACGTCGCTCCTGTGGCAGCCAGGAATACTGCATTGTTAGGGGAGTTGCTGGTAACTAACTGGATTTGATGGGTCTTTCAAAGTGGAGTCTTTGGGGTTTCCATGGCTCTTGGTTTCGTTGCCACAATTATAGGTTGTCCTGGCGTTGCGAGGGTTGTTTTACGGGTCTTCTAATATGTGTTTATGCCTCGAGTTAAGGTATATAATTTTGTTGTACTGCCATTATTGACAAAGCTCCCTTCTTAAGACTTAAATATACCAATTTACTACTTAATCAAAACCTATTTTCATTTGTTTTTAATGTAATTAAAACCCGAACAGCCTTATCTATGGGTTAATGATGGCTTTTACCGCCTAACTCCGCTCTAATCATTCCATTAAGACATCATGCCTTCCACTCATCATCCCCAAAAGTGTTGTAACGCATTGCCAAAACAGATATTGTCGAGTGTTGCCAACATTTTGAGTAGTTTATTTTAATTAATTAGTTTTGTGTGTGCACACTCTGTTGGCCGACTCAGCGACAAGCCACTGTCAACGCAAATGGCCGGTTGAGCTTTTGGCTTGATGGCTTAATTATGTCCAAAAGTAATGGGGAGGCCACTTGGCATAGTCGGTGCAAGTGACAGGTTTTGTGATAAAAATGGCTGATGCTTTTGGCCATTACACTGAGCCCCAATCTATGCCCGATCTCTAATGTGGTTAGAATACTGGTTTTGGTTGAGTTGTTAGCTCATTTCCGAGTCGATAGCCGATCCCTAAAGGGCACCATCATTTTGGGCACGCTTCATTTGGCTTGTATCGTGGGGCAACAAAATCGTAGATTTAACTGAAGTCGGTTTAAATAAATTTAATTAACACCTGGCTGTGAATTCCTAACCTGAGGAATATTCATTTCGATTCTGAATTGGGTCAGTGCTTCGCCTTTGTCGTGGTCGGGAAAGGGGTTTATGGCATTACATATATCTATCCAAGCCACACACAAAACGCACAAGCCCATGGCGGGGCGATAAAGGGGCCTGCCCGACCCCAACTATTTACACTGAAATCCAGGTTAAATATAAGCTTTATCGGAAGGCAAGCCACTTGGAACTTGTGGGATTGTTATAGCTTATTAGATAATTTCCCAGAAGCAAAAAGTAGAATCTATTTAGTGCATAAAATTCAGCTACGTCAGCTTTCTTAGACACACACCTCTCCCTTCCTATTGACCCTCCTTTTGAATCACTCAAGATCAGTGCTGGCCATTTTCTTGAGCATTTAGAGCACTTAACAGTTTCCCAATGCCTGGTGAAGTGAAGTGGTCTATAACCTGCTCACTTACACCACTGGAACACAACACCTCCTCGTAGGAGAGACTGCGTCAAGTACCCGATTCTTATCTAATCGAAACTTATTGGCTCCCCATAGACTTTGCCTGATACCATGTAAATATACGACGGTCCGATGCTGGTTCTACTTTGTCTTGCTGCCCAGAGACAGTCGGACATATATCACTTGATCTTCAAGTGCGAATGACAGCTCGGAGTGGGAGAGACCAGAGAGGAGAGACCAGAGACAAGAGACAAGAGACCTGAGACAAGAGACTCGAGACCGGGGACCACAAGCCTTTCGCCTGACCACGACGACTACCGTCCAGTTCGTTGCTTCCACTTGAATGACTTCATGTGCCCCCGGTCGGAAAACTTGAAAAACTTGTCTTTGTCTCCGCTGCCAGAGGCTGGGGCAAAAGGCAGGGACTTGCACTCGAGAACCCGGCAACTGGGGAGCTGCCGAGAATATAAGTATGAAGAGCGGCTGGGCCCAGACTGGGCCAACAAATGAGTGCAACTGTTTTGGCCAGAAGCCGCAGTCCAGTTTACTGGAATTACCAAGAAGCAGAGACGAGAAAGCAGAACAGTCCCCTGGGACTGGGGCTCCTCTCAGCCTGTGTATCTGCCGCCGATATCTGCAAGTCTCTTCTCTTTCTTCTGTTGGTTAGAGCAATTAACATGCAATTAAGAGACGTTTCAATCTCCAGAAGAGCCCACAGCCGTGGCCAAGACATCGTAAACACTTTAAGCGGTGGCAGCCTACAACTTTTGATGGGCCGATGGAGCTTCTTAGGAAGGTTCTAATTATAAAGTTCCGATCGTTGGGCACACAGTTTAGACAGGAAATTGATGGGATGTTTACACACAGAAGCAGGGAAAAATGTGAGTGTGATTTATAAATTTCAAGCTTTGCAGATTACAGACCATCAGTCATCAATCAGATGGGTTTTAAATCAAGACACACCTTTATTTTATTTATTTTAGCCTAGGAAGTAAGCTTCAGAAATTATAAGATCTCTTTCTGGACATTATCATTTCGCCTTGTCATGTGTAGAGGTTTCTGAAAAACAACTGATTTACAGTTTTGATAGGCATCTTTAGACCATAAGAACATTGCCATTTCTTGTCTGTAATCTTGAGAGCTCAGATCAGATCCTAACGGAGCACAGTTGACGGATAGATACTTTTGCCTTGCAAAAATCATAACTCTTGAACCAGTTGAGATATTTTCATAATTCTTTTTTTATATGAAAGGTAATTTTAATACCTTTCGATTAAGTGGTCATACTAAATGGTGTGATAAAAAGTACATTTTATACTCGAAAATTAATGTTTTTTGCAGCAGTTTTCTTAATTTTTTTCCTAATTCGAAATACACAATTCGCTTTTTTTCTCTGAAAATGCTAATATGGTTCATATTTAATGTTTTAAAAATAAAATAAACATATATTTTAAAGAATAAAAAAAATTATTTTTTTTATAATTCAAATTTCTTCATTTTT